>BSBK01010498.1:0-45618 GCA_027943335.1 Chamaecyparis obtusa
GAGGAAATAAATTGAAAAGAAATTTACAATTTAAAATTGTTATATTTTGGGTAGTTGACTTGAATAGTAGGGGGAAATAATAAAATATTTCTCCCCCCCCACTTTCCAAGCCAATTTAGAGGAGAAGAGAGGAAGACTTGTCATTACCTTTCATATTGAAAATTTAGAGAAGAGAATAGAGAGAGAAGTGAAGGGTTGAGGAAGAGAAGAGAGGGAGAGTAGAAGGCAATTTGGGAGCTGATCTGGAAGTAGCTGAGAGTTCAAGCTTGTGGGTTTGAGAGGTATTTTTGGCTGGACTTCATCAGCCTACTTGTTGAATTAGGTAGGGTTTGAGTTCCCTTAATATGCTCTAAATTAGTTTCAATTCTTTTCCAACAAAGTAGAGGATACACTTATCTTCTCAAATGAAGTGTGAAGCAATAAACAATTGAGATTTTAGCTTCCAATGTGGAATTTTAACACCCTCAACATACAAACTTCTCCAATTCAATCATTAGTGGAAGCTAAATTTGAAATGGGCAAAACTTGTTATTTCCAAACACAATGGAACTTAGTCATATTTTGATCCAATGTTTGCCACAATACTTATTTATTAGATCACACAATTATTCCAAATTGAGGGAATTAGTAAATCAAATTGACAATCAAATTGGGAAACAAATAACATTATGTATGGGATAGCAAAATAATCTAAGTGTTTCAATGGAGAAAACCAACAACAAAAATAAAACTAAGTCTTTGAACAAATAGACATTTCCAGCTCTCTGGAAAATGTATGGGAATAATTCCCATACACTTTCCAAATACACAGTCATTTTTATATTATTTGTTTGCCACCTAACTTCATAAAATATATATTTATATAGTTCAAAATATTAGAAACTTAACCATCCTATGAAATGGAGGATCTATTAAATAATAAAATAAAATAAAAGCAAAATTCTACCTTCCCAAATGAGTGGGACCCACGCCATCTTGAAGGATTGAAATTTCAATATTCATAAATGAATAAATATTTTAAGTTTTCCTTGCATAGTGAAAATGACCCAAACTGACATGGTAATTATGGGTGACAAAGGGGTGGTCAAATCATGTTTCTCTTACATTACCTTAACACTCCTCCACTTGATTTTCGCACCACCCTTTGGCAATAAAATATTCAATATATTCCCCACCTCCAATCTTTCCATCATGGGCGTTCAACATGGGGATCCTCACTTTGACCTTGAAATTCCCTATGTTTACATTACTTTTTAAATGCATTAAACCACCTCATAAACTTTTTCAAGCTTTCTTTGCCATGGTGGGTGGAATACTTGGGCTTGAAGCCCACTTGGAGCATGTTTTAAATAAAATATTTATGTCCTTTTTGACCTTCCTTATCTTGAGCGCCTACCTCCTTGGAAAAAATCTTTTTCCCATGTCTTATCAAGATTATGGGCAGATCAATTAGTGTGCAGCATTTAATTGCTTGGGGTGGCGTGAGATGTTGAGCGAAAGTCTTTTCTTGCATTTAAATATTATTTTTTAAAAATTCCTTCCCAGCCAACATGGATGCCACTTTGACAATTGCATGTTTTTTGAAAAAGGTTATTTAGTTACCATGATTATTATGTGGATATGGTAGTTTAGTTTAGGAAATATGGAGATAAAAGAGGTTTATAAGAATTAGAGCCTAGTTGAATTTGAGTAGGTACCTTATTAGAATGCTAGTCTAGAAGTTAAGTGGAGTAGTAAATTGATATATTTAATTTATGTAAGTTTTATTTAAAGATGTGTAATGCATTTATAATTTGCGGGTTTTATTAATTAACACATTAATAATTATAATTAATATTACATTGTAACATTGGGAGTTAAGGTATGTTCATAATTCTTAAGTGATATAATATAATCTTTTTAATTAGATAATGAACGTATTCTATAATCAATAAATACATATATAATAGGAAGAGATTAGTAATAGCTTGTCGTAGTCGATTGTTGGGTTAACTAGTTCTTTTTAATTAGATAATATATTGAAATTATTAAGTGGGATTAGCATGGTGTCTTAAATTTTGTAATCACGATGATCCATTTTCATCCTTTTCAACAGATTATATGGACATTGAAAAATATTTATAAATTAGATTAGAAAATCACATATGTATGAACTTGCTATCTTTGTGAGCAAAAGGAAAATTTACTTGTTAAATGATTTTTGTAACTTTGTCTTCTTTATGAAATGTTATCTCATTGTGTTACGATGTTCTCTTACTGTGTAAATGTACGTGCATGTGAATTATACTGTTGATGTAGTCGATCTGCATACGAGATAGATGACCAATTAGGGGGTGAAATCCAGAGGCCGGGTATATGTTCGGGGATATTAGTTATCTATGTTGTAGAATGTTTTATGACGCAATGTGGATTATGTTTTCTATTGCTTGATGGAGAAAGTGTAAATGTGAGATCATGGTTGAGATATCTATTTGATCTTTTGATTATTACCTTCCTGGTGGATTAATTTGAGTTAGTGGACAAGTGAGTAAATGCTTTGATTTGTAAATATGATTTATTTGGTTATCTATTTATTTGGGCTTATATTGATTTATGTGGCCACAAACCAGGTTAGGTGTTGATTGAAACTAGGGTAGGTTATCTAGATGTGATGTAGGGGGTGGCTTGCAATGGATCACCGAGGCCCACAAGTGGCTGATGGATCATCCATTGTCAAGTTTCTTAATTCCAATGATAACATTATAAAAATTGATCTAGTTAGGAGAACATTAAAAAAGATAATTTGAGATACCTCGCCCATGCCTTGAGTGCTAGTATAGACTAAGGATGGATGTGGGAGATGCTAGATGCATCATCGATATACTTGTCTTCATGAGAGGTATCGATGCCACATATGATCACTTGAGTGTCGTCGGTTCAGTGAGGAACCTTCAAGACTAAACTCAAGGGTGGATCTACGTGATGACACCTTCCCTACTCACACCGTAGATATCCTACGTAGGTCAGTGCCTCTGGTAACCCTTCTACCCTCTTGTATTAGATATATTCTTCTAGGTGATGATTGGGATTGGTCCTTAGTATGTGCATGGGCCTGGTGTTATCTCCCTAGCACGGTGGGGTGGACCTCTGGGTTCCACATGGTCGGGAGGTAGTGTACTTCTCCATTGAGACTATTGCGGATATCCTCCATCACCTGATTGTTACTTGGATCAGATTACCACCATTGTTGCAGATTCATGTATCAAATGTCAGATGTTATTATCTTGCACTTGTAGGAGGTTTATTTGATTATTTATGATCCCTGCATGGATCCATGTTGCATTTGATAATTTTAATTGTATTAAATATCACCACATACCCTACGACATGTGTAGTGGATGTAGGTGATCATATGATGTAATGTAATTTGGTTTAGAGAGATGTACTTACTTTCATTATGTACTTAACTATTTTTTAGCATCAGATCATGTTAGTGTAGTGTTTTTTAGACAACGTAATACTACGTCAGGGACCCTTGAGAACGAAAATGAAATGATGTGTGTATTCAAATTCATGAATGTAAATCATTGTGATTCTATGTTCAATGTGCATGTTAACTTTAGTAAACAAAAAAAATAATTTGCTGCATAACTTAGCATAACTTTAGTGTAATTCTCTTGGGTTCCCTGGCGGGGCGTTACATTAATAGTCTCGTGTATCACTTGTGCTTAGAAGAGAGCAACATGCCAAAGATAATTAGACTAGCTTGGTAATCTTACATGTGCTTTGCATTTGTTTCATAGTTCAATATTGTCATATTTTATGTAAAGAGCCCTACAGGCTCTTGCTAGAGAATTTATATTATTTTTATTTTTTTCTTGGAATTTTTACAAAAAAAATTGTTTCTGACATATAAGTATGTAGCTGAATTCTAAATTTGAAAAGCACAATTCCAATTCCATAATACTACTTACAAACAATTCAATTTTGTGAACATAGAGATATAATGTTGTTCAAACCAAATTGAATTAACATAGATCAAGAAAATGAATTGTATTAATATGAGAATATAAATGTATAAAAACATGTATTACGTATATCTAAATATATATTACTAATTATATATCTATCAAAGAATTCTGAAAAACTCATTCAATATATATATATATATATATATATATATATATATATATATATATATATATATATATATATATATATATATATATATATATATATATATATATATATATATATATATATATATATATATATATATATATATATATTACGTATATATATTAATATACATATTATATTACTAACATATACATATATATTAACAATTAACATACACACAGATATATTAATATATTATATTATATTAATAACATATATATATTAACAATTAACACACACACATATATATATTATATTATTATATTATGTTTAATTAATATATTAATATATTGTATTAATAAAATTATAATTATAAAAGATAAATTAATACATAATAAAATTTATAAATAAATGAAATAAACTGTCAGTGACTAAAAGTCATGGCCTTCGTTAGGATTGCGAATGAAGTCGCAGGCAACTGGGTGTGACAAGCAGTCGCAGCCACTAAGGGCATGACTTATAATTTTCCAAATAAAAGAAATCACCCAAATAATAAATGATTTTCTTTTCAAAAATAATATCATTCTTCACATAAAGAAAACATAATTCTTAAATCAAAATTAGAATTTATTTATTAAAAAAATAAACTAATTCTAATAAAAAATAAAATAATTCTTATAAAATAAATAATTAATTTTTTATATTAATTTAACAAAACTTAATTTGAAGTAATAAAACCTCAATTAAAAAAAATGTTACAGAATTAATAATAATCTAATGAAATTCAATTTGAATGAATGGAACTATAATTTAATTAACCCAGACAAAAACTTTTAAATAAATAGTGGGATATAAAATTCATTAAACCATCTGAAACATTCATTGTAGAATACAAGAACACCCCGTGGGAAATAAAAATTAGAACCCCAGTAGATAATATCATCATACATGGATTCCAAATTTGTTGGCCATTTCTGGCACACATTGTGGAAGAAACATGGTATACAATTGTCTTTTTCATCTTCCTACCATCTGCAAATAGATGGTTAGATAGAGGTGGTGAATAGGTCATTGGGAAACTTACTTAGGTGTCTAACTAAAGAACATGGCATGGTTTTGGATCTAGTCATTAGTCAAGCATACTTTGCCTTCAATGATTGTGTCAACAAAAGTATAGGGAATAGTACCTTTGAAGTGGTGTATGGCTTCCATCCTAGGGTAGTCTTGTAACTTAGAGACTTGTAGGGTACAAAGAGGAGAAGTGCTCAAGGGGAATAGTTTTCTACTACCATGAAAGAAGTACATGAACAAGTGAAGAAGACCTTAGAGCATAATACCATGAAGTATAAGGACAAATTTGACTTGAAGAAAAGTGATATTGTCATGGACTTCCTCAAGATGGAGAGGTTTCCTAAGGGCCAACCTAAAAATCCATTTATGAAGAATATAAGAGCTTGCAAGATAGTGTACAAACTTGGTCCTAATGCATATGAAATTGAGTTGCCTCTTGGCTTAGGAATTTCTTCCATTATTAATATAGCGAACGTGTTTCCTTACAGTTAACCACTTGGTACAGGTGAAGATTTTGTTGAAGGCCATGGAACCCCAGATGAGGATTGGGTCAAGGACCTTTCCCCTAATGAGCCTATGAAGTTGGAGAGTACTCGTGATACCAAGGTGGCAAGGAAAATGAGGAGGGTCACCTACAAGGAGTATTTTGTCAAATGGTCTCGATTACCTAATTCTAAGGCTACTTGGATGAATGAGGCAGATATTTTGAAGCATGGATCCTGTCTACAAAAACTAGAAACTCTGAAAGGGACTTGATTTTTGTCTTCCTAGGGACTATGGTGTAGGAGCACCCAAGGATCCTCATGATCGATATAATTTTGGACTTTTGTTCGTAATATGAATGTCCAAAAAGATGTGAAATTGCTTAAATGTTGTCATGATCAAATTTTTAAAATTGTCAAGAAGTTGCTTTCTGGTAGTTTAATGACTAGGAAGATCAAAAGTTGGTTACAACTGATGGAATTAAGTTCTATTTGGTTAGAGAACTTGAGAGATTAGTTAATGCTAGTTTTGGCATTGAATCAAAAAGATTTTTTCATTTTTATGCTGAATTTTATTCATTGTTTCTTACTGTGACCATGACATGTGATGTTCCATTGATTGGAGTTCAAAATTTTTGTGTATGTCTTGGTAAGTTGATGAGTTAGGATCTTTTCCCAATCAGTTTGGAGTGCTCTTGAATCCATCAAAGAAGAGTTAATTATTCATTTTCTTTGACTAGTCCATGAAACAACCAAACAAAGGATTTGCAAAAATGTAAATAACCCGACATTCCACTATGGCAAATGGCCATCCTTTTATGGAATGTTAGGTATTTGTACATATTTTAGGATGTATTTGGTTTCAAGAAAGGCAAAGAAATCTCTAATTATTTCCATGAATCCCTAGGCTTGGTTCTTGGTATGATGCAATCTAGAGTGTTATGGATACATAGAAGGATTCCTTAGAGGGTCTTCTACTAGGAAAAGTGGTTGATTTGGTAAAATATCTTGACTCCGGAAGGTTTTACACAAGCCTTGCATAATTAGGCCTAGCAGGCTAGTTTAGAGGCAACTCTCATTGACCCAGTCAAACCCAAAACCTAGACACCATCTCATGGCATTTTAAAGTAGGTCCAAAAGGGTATATAAAATAGGGGATTTTTGTTGGTTGTTAAGGAGTTTTGGATTTTAGAGCCATAATAGTCAAATAGGAGGGCTACTAGAATTGGGTCTCCTATTAGGCGTAATAACACAAAATACATTGTGGTTATTTGATAGTGGGTTGAAACCTCCACAAATATTCATGTTATATGGAAAAAAGTTAGTAAAGGCATTCACACGAATGATGGAAGTGTTTTGATGAGATCCTAATTGCAAAGTGGAAGTGGGGTCTAAGGTAGGTCTTAACGGTTCAAGGTTCAAATAAGGAATTTGAAATTCCTTATTGTGAAACATATTGCCATATTGGAATAGGAAACTTGGAGTGGACCTAGGCAAGGTTGTGAAGAAGAGTCAAACTAGAATAGGTTGGAGTACATGACCTATTGGAGTAGATTCCTAAGAACCTTGTTTGGAAGAGAAACCCTAGGAATACTTGTAGAACCATTGGTCACTATGGATCATACTTGCAGGTGATTGACTCCACTACTAAAAGTTTGAATATTTCTCCAAACCAAACAACATCCCCACTTAGATACCCTATGGTTTCCCATAATCTAGTCCAGCCACAAATTATAGTAGTTTTGAATCCTGGGGTGCACTAGAGACACACCAAGATAGGTAGAGAAAAATACAAGTAGAGTATCTTCATAAAAACCTTCTAGGATTTGTAGCCTGCCATAGAAGAGGCCATTTTCATCATGCACTATAGACATTTTGGATTCCTTCCACTCACCTACAACTACAAGCCCATCACTACGTGGAATGCAAATTTGGAGAGATTTAGATTCATTAGGCTGCCAACGGAAATGGTGAAGATATTTGTAGAGAATTTTTATGACTTCAAAAATATGTGTACATTTGAACTATTTTGGCAATTATTTCACATCCCTTTCCAAACTCAATCACCACCCCAATCCATTGGAGGACATTCTCAAATTCACTAAAAATGTCTTTTGAAGATGATGTTAAAATATCTTATGCATGCTTGGCATGTATTATTGTGTGACGAATAGCTAGAGGCATTACCAACTAAGGTGTGTTTTCTAGCTTTGTCTTTTCTAGAAATAGTTTTGTTGCATAATCCTCTTTCTCATAGCACATAAGAAAAAAAATGAACTCTATCTATTTAGAAATATGCACAACACATTTGTATTCCAAGTATATTCATTACCTTCATAACATAACTAGTACATGATCAATAAGCTTGAGCCTTACAAATTAGATTTTTTGATCTAAATTTTATAAAAGTTAAAGTATTATTTCATCTATAAAATTTATTGGTTTAGCTTCTTTGTGTTAATTTCTTTTATATGGTTAAATGCCAATTTTCACTTGAGCCTCAAAGAAGCTACCTTGAGAACTTTCTCCTCGCTTTATTATGATCAAAATTTGGCTCCTCTACTACATAAGGTCTTTCAATTCCTAAATTCTTTGTGAGAAAAACTAAAATAAATTCCAACTTATTTATTTTAAACATCATCATCTAACTTTTCGAATCTCCTATCTTCCATATCCTCTACTTTCACTATAAGTGTTCCCAACCCTACCATAATTATAGAACTAAGCTCATTTTTGTAAGGAATAGGATTATCAACTTCCACTTATTTTGGTGGATGACTTAGTAATTCATACTCCCTTCCAATCCAACTTAGGGTTGATACCATGTGACTATTAAAGAGTTAAAGTTATGACTCAAATCTATTGCAAATTTATGCATTATTAGATCTTCCCCAATCAGCTCAAACATGTTAATTTTGCATTATAATTGACAATGTAATTCCACAATCCATGGCAAGTGAAATAATTCAAATTTATAAAATGATGCCTTCATCATTCACTTATGTTTTCAAAATAGACCAAACTTGAGTTGTTGAGTCCCCATTATTGTCCAAATTATGTCAAACTTAAGGACATCTTAGAAATCAATTTTGTTTAGATTTAATACAAAATACATATGCAGATTAAAAAAAACCATTATCTTCCACAATTAAACTATAAAATTCTTGGTTTCATATTCTTATACTTTAAATAAATATTGATAAATGTAAAACAATATAGAATTGCAATCTAAAATCTATTTGAGATTTAAAAAAATATGATAGTGAAAATAAGAACCAAGGAATGTTATTTCTACACTTAATTATTTTTAACAATTAATGGTTTATTATTAAGACCTTTTAAATAGATTGGTAAATTTTTAAACAAAAAAAATGATCTACAATAAAGGGTGAGTATATTAGGTATAGTTGATTATTTATTAAAATTAGTTATATTTGTTGTGATTTTGTATATAAAAAGTAGAATAACATTAACATGGACTTTTAAAATTTTAAAATCACTAATATACATAAATTAAACACATGTATTTAAAAAATGGTAAGAAACATTATTTTGAAACTATTTAATTTAAATAAAAATATAGGTCGCATGGTTTTTCTTAATGCATTATAGAATGTCCATCAACAGAATGACAATGTAATATATATCAATATAATATATACTTGACTTTTCAAAATAAAAATAAAATAGAATAATCACAGGAATAATAAATGACATTCTTTTCAAAAATAAAATCATTCTTTATATAAAAAATCATAGTTCTTAAATAAAAATAAAAATTTATTTATAAAAATAAATAAACTAATTCTATTGAAAAATAATATATTTACTTTAAAATAAATACATAATTGTTTATATTAGTCTAATAAAACCTAATTTTAATTTCAATTAAAAAAAATATGTTACAAAATTTTAATTATAATATAATCAAATACAATTTGAATGAATGGAACTCTAATTTAAACACCTTGTAATGCATACCACTCTATAATGGTCTCATAAGAAAGTGAAAAGAAAATTTTAATTAGATGTCAAATAAAAGTTGGTGATAGAACTTAATAAAAGTTGGTGATAGAACTTAACAAAAGTTCATACCTCCATTTGATCCTCCCTAATTTTGTTCATGTTGGTGATAGAACTTAATAAAACTTCCTACCTCCATTTGATCTTCCCTAATTTTGTTCATTAGAGGTCTATTTAGAAGCCTTGAGTAAATTGACAAACACAAGTTGAAACCTTGCAATGCATTGGCATTAAACGACAATTGTTGGAAATTCTAACTTTATGACTGGGAAATTTCCATCTCCTTCTCGTTGAACACATGAAACCATGATCTCAAATTCCATAGAATGGTATAGGTTTGCCATGGATACACCACCAGAGAGTTGTTAGTCTAGATTCTTCAAAAATTTCTTGATAATTAGTGCTTAGTAACTACAGTTGTTGCCGGATTTGATGTTTAAACTCCTGACCTCTTTGCACTAGATAGAAATCAAAATGACATCATATAAATTAAAACACAACAGAAGAGAATATTAAATAGTAGCCATATATATAAATTTTTTTTGACATAATTGGTATTATTTTTAGTGTAAAAATCATCATGATATAATACAAATCACTTCCTATTAATGTTAATGTTAATTAATAGCCTTTCTCATTCAAAATGCTACAAAGTTGATAAAATAAATTGCCTATAAAAATAATGTTATATATATTAAAGACGATAAGAGATGCACACTAAGAACATTGATTAAAGAAATGAAGGATTCAAGCTAGATCAAAATTATTAACCATTATAAAAACCTCTAAATTGGAAACAACAATTTTTGGAGCTTCCCAATTGGTTTGGAAACATAATTGAGAGGATAATAAATTATTTGAAAGAAATGAAAGTTTACAAATCAAACTTTATGCACAATAAAAGAGCTACAAAATTTTATTCCAATAACCAACATCAAAAATTAAAAATAAGATGTCTGAATAATACATACCATCCCTTGTACAAGTGAATTAGATATCTGTTAGAGCTCATGAATTTGTCACACACCAGATAAGAGATATGTTTCTTCATAACAATCCTTTGCTTTGGAAATTCAACTATTCTGAAATCATATAAAGTAGTACCAAAACATTTTTTCTTCGATCGAATTATTTGAAAAAATTGATATTTAAGATTAAAAAAAAAAAGTCTAATGTCATAAATAATTGATATTTCAGATCCAGGGAAAAAATGTTTCAAATCTATAATCAATTATGAAAACGTCAACTTTGTTTTTCTCCATGGGAAGATAATATGTCACTTTCCACATAATGGTATTCTGATATATTCAGCAATAAATTTACTCCTATTTTTTCCTCTAAAATATGAAAACCTCAATTCTTGATTTCTGCATATAAAAACAAAATGATTTCATAATGTTTTTGAGGTAATACTGTATATACACTATAAAACAACTACAAAATTTTATTTCGATAACCAACATCAAAAATTAAAACTAAATACCATCCCTCATACAAGTGAATTAGATATCTGTTAGAGCTCATGAATTTGTTACACAACAGATAAGATAAGAGATACATTTCTTGTTACCAAAACATTTTTTTCTGGATTGAATTATTTAAAAATAATAATATTTCAGACCCACAAAAAATATGTTTCAAAACTATAATAAATCATGCAAACATCAATTAATATTTCAGATCTAGGAAAAAAAAGTTCCAAAACTTTAATCAATTATGAAAATGTCAAATTTGTTGTTTTGTTTCCATGGGAAGATGATATGTCACCAAACCACACAATAGTATTCTGATATATTCAGCAATAAATGTAATCCTATTTTTTCTTCTAAAAGATGAAAACCTCAATTCTTGATTTCTAAGTATAAAAAGAAAATGATTTCATAATGTTTTTGAGCTAATGTTGTATTACTGATACCGATTGAAATAGACCAACGAAGTAATAAAGAAATATTCTTGAACTTATAAAAACAACATGTTAACTTGCAATGAGGTTTTGTTGAAATTCATATATTGACAATACTTTTTGTGAGAACCTGAAATATTCCTCGCAAAATTTAACAACAACGAGTGGAGAAATTCAGAACACCTGAAATATTCATTGCAAAATTCACTAACAAATTTGATGCATGTTTGATGCATGGACTGAAAAAACATGAGAACCCCAGCAGATAAGATCAACAGATGAACCATATCTCAGAGAGAGCTTGAAATTCCTGTGTTCCAACGATTAGCAATAAGGCAAAGCAATTGCACATATAAATCCTCAGAGAGCTCTGCAATTCAACCCGCGGTACTTTGAATACATGTGGAGTACCATTCCCCTTTCACATAATCCACTGCCGAGAAATCCAGACAACTTGATTCATCAAGGCACGAGTGTATTATGAATACTCCATTATGATTAGACCACAGCTTTTCCAAGCCTTGTTCGGCTGCTTTCTCTAATATTTGTGTAAAGCCCGGAAGTATTTTGCGAGCTTGAATTGGCATGCAATACGCATTTTCAGGTTCACACAAGACAACTTCTTCAGTCCTAAGCTTGGCCTGGATGCCTTCCCAAGTTTGTCTTAGCCGCAGATGAGAGGGGATATCAATGGGGAGGTATCTGAAGCAATATGATCTTGCAGAGGGAGGAGCCCCTCTCACACTCTATAGAAGAGAGAGGAAAGCTGCACAAAATGCTAACGGAATACAGTCCAGAATCCCTTTATTCAACTTGTTATCCCAAAGAATGCTTTCCCTTGAGGATGCCAACAAAATATCTGCCTGAATTATGAAGGGGAACCCAGTGACTATTTCTGTGGGAAGAAATGCCTAAATACCAGCACCTACCCTGTTGCCTGTGGTAACTGGATCTTCGCGGGCAAAAGCAAGTGCTATCACCCAATTGTCAATGTCTCTCCTCTACTGTACCTGATTGTTCATTTTCACTGGTAATATTTGTCTCCGCATGTGATAACTGCATTCCCCAACCTTCTCATTGAGGTCATCATTCACGTGCTGCCCATCTCTCAGAGTCATGCCAGGCACTGGAATATCAATACCCCAATTCTAGCACGAACGATAATCAACATTTGAGTTGCAGTATGAAAAATAATCATAGTATGATTTATAATCCATCAAAATCTATTCAGGCATTGGGTGCTTCTCATTGAGTTCATCAGTCATCTGTTACTTCACATTAGATTCTCTCAGATTCATTTCAGGCATTGGGTGCATGGTTTCGTTAGAAATCTTATAATCCTCCACCTTTAATGGTGAGTCAACAAATTTATTGAGTTTATCAGTCACCTGCTCGTCCAGGTTTGGCAGTGAAGACAAAAATTCATCAGCTTCCTGCTCATTGATCTCAGCACTCACATAATTTTCAGGTTTATGATTTTGAGATTGAGGGGAAGGATTATTAAGGAACGCAGAAGTTTAGCAGTGCTGTCATATTCAAGAGCAGTGTCATACGCTGTGTTCAAAGTGCCCAAGCAGAGGTGCCTTCGCCTTCCTTTGTTGGGTTCTCTGATTTTTGCAACCCATTCACACCGCGTCTGCTGCCTCACTCCTCTGTACTTGAACTCCCCATTCTATGGACCTCCCTTTCCTTTCATGCACCCTTTTCTTGACTCGCCTCTTCTTTTCATGCTTTTACAGGGAATCGAGCACTCTCATTCTTGTAATATCCGTGACACATCTTTCTCTTTCTTTTTCTTTTACATCATTTCATCAAACTAAAATCTCCTGTCTGAAAGAGGCTAGAATCTGTGTCCTTTACTTATACTTTGATTATGCCGAATAAGCTATAATCGTTTTAGGCATAGGGTGCTTCTTAGAGTCATGCCAGGCATTGGGTGCATGGTTTTGTTAAAAAGCTCATAATCCTCAACCTTTAATGGTGAATCAACAAATCCATTGAGCTCATCAATCACCTGCTTGTTCAGGTTTGGTAGCGAAGCAAAAAAGTCATCAGCTTCCTGCTCATTGATGAGTGCTGAGATCAATGAGCAGGAAGCTGATGAATTTTTTGCTTCACTACATAACCTGGACGAGCAGGTGACTGATGAACTCAATGAATTTGTTGATTAACCATTAAAAGTGGAGGATTATGTGCTTTCTAACAAAACCATGCATCCAATGCCCGGCATGAGTCTGAGAAGCACCCAATGCCTGAAAAGATTACATCTTATCTGCCATAATTAAAGTATAAGTAAAGGATTCAAATTCCAGCCTCTTTGAGACATGAGATTTCGGTTTGATGAAATGGTAAAAAAGAAAAAGAAAGAGAAAGCTGCGTCATGTATATTACAAGAATGGGAGTACTCGAGTCCCTGTAAAACCAGGAAAAGAAGAGGCTGGTCAAGAAAAGGGTTCATGAATGGAAATGGAGGTCCACAGAATGCGGAATTCAAGTACAAAGGAGTGAGGCAGCGAACATGGGGTAAATGGGTTGTAGAAGTCAGAGAACACAACAAAGGAAGGCGAAGGCGCCTCTGGTTGAGCACTTTAAACACAACCTATGATGCTGCGCTTGAATATGACCGCACTGCTAAAATAATGTATTGGCTTTCTGCATTCCTTAATAATCGTTCCCCTCAATCTCAAAATCATAAACCTGAAAAATTATGTGAGTCCTGAGATCAATGAGCAAGAAGGTGATGAATTTTTTTCTTCACTACAAAACCTGGACAAGCAGGTGACTGATGAACTCAATGAATTTGTTAATTCACCATTAAAGGTGGAGGATTATGAGATTTCTAATGAAACCATGCACCCAGTGCCTAACATGACTCTAAGAGAATCAAATGAGAAGCACCAGATGACTGATGACCTCAATGAAAGCACCCAATGTCTGAAAAGATTTTGATGGATTATAAATCATATTATGATTATTCTTCATACTGCAACTAGAATGTTGATTATCCTTCATGCTGGAATTGGGATGTTGATATTCCAATGCCTGGCATGACTTTGAAAGATGAGAAGCATGTGAATGATGACCTGAGTGAGAAGCTTCCTGTTCATTGATCTTTGTCTCCACATGTAATGAGGGAGAGTCTTCTTATAATTTTGGACACAAACAAAATGACCTCTGGTTGGATATTCACAAGTTGTTCCTGTTGGTTCCCAAAACCGCAAATTGGAAATCCTAGAACCTGCCAACTCTCTAATAGAATTCCAAATCAATTTTGGCCAATGAATGGGAATACTTGAAACTCCCCTACACTTTAGGCTTCGCTACACGTAGGTGGGTAAACCTTTACTTCAAACTTGATCACCTGGTTCGAAGCTCTTCTATAGCGAATTTAAGTTGGTGAGTTCCTTGGTTGGCAAAAAACCCTTGAACTCGATCAAAATAAGGTTGAATGCTGAATGTTTGAATTAAAATGTTGTGTAATGATTTATTAAGGTTTGTAGGAAGGATTTCATAGATTTTCTGATTTCATATATAAACTCAATATTTCAACAATAATAAGACCAGTGCCTCTGCTTATTCAGGCAATAGAGTCAACTTCAATGAAGGTTTACGTACAACTTTATAATGTTCAATGCATTTATATTGCTAATCAATTAAATAATCAAGATGCGACAAATCAAATATTTATGCAAGCCTAAATTAGTCCAGATTGAATTTAGGATGCTATTTGACCGTATCCACTTATCCGATATTTAAATTGTATACAATATTCAAAATAATAATTACAAAGGACGGTTCATCTGAGTTTAATTCTCCTTGCCTTTAATAATAAACAAAAGACATTTTATTTTAGTATTAAAATAAAATAGATTTATATTTACAAAATCATATTATAACCCTTATCCCTCCATACAAAATAAAAAAATGCTTCTATCTTCGAATGTGTTTTTTGTCTCTATATTATTTTACTATTTATATTTTAATACTTAAAGGAATGTGACTTTTCAAACTTGAAAGTCATTTCCTTTTAAAAATAAATCACACCCTTTGGTTTAATAAATCATTGTTTTGGATGCATCGTTGCTTAATCACACATCTTCCTCTATTATTTCAAAATGGCACCACTTCATGAATAAAATATTGTGATTATTACTCTTAGTTAGTGCTCTTAGCATTATCATTTCCTCGTAACATTTTCTTGACTTTATATTATTGTTTTAATAATAAAATAGCTTCTACACACAAACTCCCAATGACATCCCTGTTTTTGCCATAAAACTCCAAAATCTTGGTTCTGCGAATCCGACGACTTCATTCTCTCCACAATGACCAAATTGAACATTCTTACAAATTGTTCTTAATAATTTGGCACATTATTTTGTCTTCATTATCTATACCTAATGATTCTCTTATTTGGTTCATACATGGTGATGTGGCAAGCGAAATCTATTCTGCCATAAGGAGAGGTTTCTTCTCTCACGTATATCGGGATATGCTTCCTATCCACATATTTTTTTTATCAAAAATGGAGACTCAAGAATTTAGGCTCCATCAGTGGCTCTTGCTGGGGATGTATGCTCCCTATGAGCATAGCGAGATCTCAGCTATCTCTGGAGGAGCAGATCCTACTTAACCTGATGCAAAAGTGAAAATTAGGTGGCCCCAGGCCCCCCAAAATGAGCACCTCTTTCTCCCTCTATCAAACACCTGATTTTGATCACATAACACTTTTAATCTCACTGCATTACACATGTCATCCTTATGGACAATTCTCATTGCTTCATCAATATGATCTTTGTCATCCAATATATGTTCAACCCTTGAGAAGTTATCAAATCCACTATAATCCTTGCTGAATAGAAGATTTTGTTTAGTCATACAAACCTCTAGATTAGTCTTCTTTGTTTGGATACCTTTTTGTTCACAATCTTCTCCATCTCTACATTTTGGACATTTCTCCTCACAAAAATGTTTTGAGAATAGCCTATCTTCAAGAAGTATAAACTGTCTCTCACCAAGAGTTTGATCAGTCGGGTCATTTTGAAAATTTTCAGAGTTATGCTTCAACACATTCTTTTCATCATGTTTGGCTGATTCCATCTCATCTTTATATGTTTGATGTATTTCATTCTCATAGGATGAACTAAAAGATATCTCACCCTCTGAATGCACTTCACGAGTTTCATCAACTTTAAAATTAGGACTGTTATCTTTATTATGATGCTGATGGATTCCATTGCATAAAGGATCCTCTTCAAACAATGGATTCGAGAATATAGAGAACTCTGACATAACTTCATTTGCTTCCTTTTCAAAAAATGGATTTATGAACATAGAGAATTCAGACATACATTCATTAGAATTTTCACTTGGATAATCAAGTGTTTCATTATCAAGACTAATATCTTCATTGACATTATCTTCTGAAACTTCCTCCTATCTATGCAGTTCTATTTCATCCCCACAATTTGATTCCTGAAAATTATCATCTCCTTCATCTAGTATCTCATGAACATGTGCTGACCCGTCAATCTCCTTACCATGGTGGATTGAGAAAAAATTTGGACCATTCTTCTCAACATATCTTTGGTATTCGATGTCTAATAAGGCTGAAATCTCTTCCACGTTGAGAAGATCTCTTCTTCATTTTTACATTCACTGATATTTGATACCATACAAGTATCATCATGAAAAGATCCTTCCTCAGACTATCCAAAAGAGTCTCCTCCATTCTCATCTAAAACCTCACTTGACTCATATGGCACTTCAGTCTTGTTTTCATTCTCCTCTACATCTAGTTCTTTATTCATTAGTTTGAGAAAGGTAAGGAACTGATGATCATATAAAAGACCTAGTTCTTGCATTTTGTTGAAAACATCAGAGGCTGAAGGTCTGCATTCTAAAGGTACTTCTTGACGGATATTAAACATCCTCAAGAAGAATTGTACTGCAGATTCTTCTTCTTGTTTCTCTAAGTTCAAAAATGCGTCCAAAGGGGATATGTAATTTGGATCTTCTTCATCATCACTGCGACTTCCATCAAGCACAAGGCTTTGTTCAATCTGATCATAAGACTCCTCTTCTCTATCTTCATCATCTTCTTCTAATATCTGAAAAAGAAGCTTTAGATTAGGGTCACCTAATGAGATTCCCAAGTTTTTGACCTTTCTCATTATTTCTTTTTGTGAAGGCATAATTGTTACAGGTATCTTCTGATATATATTTACCATCCTCATGAATAAGTGTACAGAAGACTCCCTTTCAAATCTCTCCAAATTGAAAAATGCATTAAGTAGAGACATACTATAATTCTCTTCCATGCTATAATTTTGGTCTTCAAACTGTTCATAATACAAGTCATCTTCCTCGCTTGCATCATGAAACTCATATAGGAACCATTGTTCAAATTCTTTCCAAGATGGAATACTTTGTGTAGGTAATGATTCATAAGCCTATCTCGCATTGCCCTTCAATGTTCTGACAAAAAACTTCATCACCTGATCTTCTGCATTGACCTCATAGTCTTCTATGAATGTATAAAACGCATCCAAATGTTGAAGTGCAGATTCATCCCATTCTCCATGAAACTTTGGCACAAGTTGTGAAAGTTTTGGGGATAACTTGCTAGGTTCATAGTCAAACTTGCTGAAATCCAATGGCCTAATGCCATCTGGAATAAAAGGCTTTCTTTCAAATGATCGATACATTTGAAAAACCTATCCACCATCTCCTTCTAAGTCTTCTCCCTCAGCAAAGCTACCAAATGAAAATTGTATTGAATAGAGTCGCCAGCTTTTTCTAGGAATATCTTGATTTGTTGATCTTCTAGGTTCTTACTTCCAATAGAGTTGCTTCCAAACAAACTGATAGAACTACTTTTAGATTCTGGTCTGCAAAATTAGAAATTCTAGGTAACTTCACAATATCTATTGTGAGCAACTCTCCCTAGTAGAGTCACCAATCTGTTGGTTCCCAAAACCGTAGATTGGAAATCCTAGAGCCTGCCAACTCTCCAATAGAATTCCAAATCAATTTTGGCAAACGAACGGGAATACTTCAAACTCCCCTGCACTTTAGGCTTCGCTACACATAGGTGGGTAAACCTTTACTTCAAACTTGATCACCTGGTTCGAAGCTCTTCTATAGAAAATTTAAGCTGGTGAGATCCTCGGTTGGCAAAAAACCCTTGAACTTGATCAAAATAAGGTTGAATGCTGAATGTTTGAATTAAAATGTTGTGTAATGATTTATTAAGGTTTGTAGGAAGGATTTCATAGATTTTCTGATTTCATATATAAACTCAATATTTCAACAATAATAAGACCAGTGCCTCTACTTATTCGGGCAATAGAGTCAACTTCAATGAAGGTTTATGTACAACTTTATAATGTTCAATGCATTTATATTACTAATCAATTAAATAATCAAGATGCGACAAATCAAATATTTATGCAAGCCTAAATTAGTCCAGATTGAGTTTCGGATGCTATTTGACCATATCCACTTATCCGATATTTAAATTGTATACAGTATTGAAAATAATAATTACAAAGGATGGTTCATCTGCAGTTTAATTCTCCTTGCCTTTAATAATAAACAAAAGACATTTTATTTTATTATTAAAATAAAATAGATTTATATTTACAAAATCATATTATAACCCTTATCCCTCCATACAAAATAAAAAAATGCTTCTATCTTCGAATGTGTTTTTTGTCTCTATATTATTTTACTATTTATATTTTAATACTTAAGGGAATGTGACTTTTCAAACTCGAAAGTCATTTCCTTTTAAAAATAAATCACACCCTTTGGTTTAATAAATCATTGTTTTGGATGCATCATTGCTTAATCGCACATCTTCCTCTGTTATTTCAAAATGGCACCACTTCATGAATAAAATATTGTGATTATTACTCTTAGTTAGTGCTCTTAGCATTATTGTTTCCTCATAACATTTTCTTGACTTTATATTATTGTTTTAATAATAAAATAGCTTCTACACACAAACTCCCAATGGCATCCCTATTTTTGCCATAAAACTCCAAAATCTTGGTTCTGTGAATCCAACGACTTCATTCTCTCCACAATGATCAAATTGAACATTCTTACAAATTATTCTTAATAATTTGGCACATTATTTTGTCTTCATTATCTATACCTGACGATTCTCTTATTTGGTTCATACATGGTGATGTGGCAAGCGAAATCTGTTCCGCCATAAGGAGAGGTTTTTTCTCTCATGTATATCGGGATATGCTTCCTATCCACATATTTTTCACCAAAAATGGAGACTCAAGAATTTAGGCTCCATCAGTTCCTTCACAGCTTTCACCTTCTTGGGGCGTGGATGGAGAACTATAATAGTCTTGAGAACCTCGCCTTGGCATTGGCTGCTATATATTCTTCTGAGATCTTGAATATTTGACTTCTCAATCCACTCTAGAACTATATACCCAATTCTGACCCTAGCTAGAGGGATTTCATTGAATTCAATTGGGTATCCATTGCTGAAAACATAATGCTGATTTGTGATTAGGAAAATGCTCTTAAATCCAATTCCTAAAATTTAAAAGAAAATAAATATATCCCTATCCTTGAGATAGATTGCAAAAACAAAAATATAAAACTTCACCCATCATTCAAAGTTCAAACAAACCAAGATGGAACCTCATTTTCAAATTACATAACATCTAGTATTTGAATTACATAAGATAATATAAAAAAAATAATTAGTAAAATATATAATGAATGGTGGTTTTTTTAATATGCAATTTCTGTTTAAAAGAATGCTTGCAATGGTGACATTTCTGAACATAGTGATAAAAGTAAAAGAAAAATCAGAAAGAAAGACTTTGCCTTCTCAATTTCTTATGAGACCTATGGAGAACCATAATGTGGAAAAATAGCTAATGATTCTTGCAAAGCCCTTTCGAAGCAAAATTGAAGGAGAATTATAAGGGTGGTGTTTGGGTGAAAGAGTTTACCAAAAAGAAACATTAATAGGTGATTGTTCAATACTTTTAAGAAAAGGGCAATATTCTTCAAAATCAAGAGAAACATATAAAAATAATGTAGAAAAATTCAGAAGAATGTTCCATGGATTAATTAGATTTAATACTTTTTAGAGTATTTCAGTTTCAAACCACCTTTATTGAATCAGCCTCTTTTAGACCTTCTATTCTCTACTTGAGGTCTGCTACTTTCAGCATCTCCATTGATTGTATGTGTTTTTCCTCATCTTCATCATTATATCTTTCTCACTTTATAAAGGACATATAGTTTTCAAATAAATAAAATTATTCAAAAATTTAAATTCCTCAATATTTAATTTTTAAAAATATCTATTCTTAATTCACAACTTAAAAAATGCAGCCTTATAATCACAACCACCAATAATGAAAAAAATATCTACTTTACAATAATAGCTTTCATAAAAGACAAATAGATTTTAAGTTATAAATTGAATTGTAGGTATAAACATTACCATTCGGAAAAGGCTATTTAAACAAGTTAGAGAAGAGAAATGCTATTTTACCCCGAGGTATCATTTCCAGGCAAAGAAATAGATCACCATTTTAGTTTTAAATTTTTAAGAACTCAAAACTGTATAGATCACCATTTCAGAAATTGACCTATCATTTCCACCCAAAGAAATAGGCCCAATTCTAAATTTTAAGTTTTTAAGAACTCAGAACTGGATAGATCCTCTTTTCAAAAAACATCAATACAGAAGTTTTACTTAGAAGCAAAGTTACATTGTTGAACTAAGAATATGTGCCAGACACTAGGAAATATTTCAATCCAACATCGAACCTTAGCCCAAACTAACACCACATAAGAATAAAAAATATCAAATAGAACAAATAAATAAAACCCAATTTTAAACATATCATGCACTTCAAAAAAATTAATAAGAATTAATAATAGCATATAATCATTTGCATAAATAAATTCAGAATTATAACAATCTTTCAACTACTTTACATACAATGAAGTGCAATCATTTCTTCTCCCAAAGGCTTGCGAAGAAAATCATAAATGTGAAAGAAAAATACAAGAAAACAAAGGTATTGGCTGTCCTAAAAAACAACTAAATTTACAGAACCATTAAAAATAAAGAAAAATAGATCTAGATAATAATATAACTACTATACGAATAATGAAATGCAGCCTTTTATTAATTTTTCCAAAGTTTTTAAAGATAATTCATGAAAATGCAAGTACACTGTCACATACAAATGCTATTATCTTTGAGGTGACTTCATATGCTATTGACTGAAGGAAAAAGAAATAGTAAGAAAAGGAATCCTAAACATACCAAGCTGCAACCACTACTACCAAGGAGTACACAGTATCAGAAAATAAGAAGACTGTGGGAGTTGTTAGGAATAAGGTGTCTCAACCTTGGATAATTCCTATTCTTATTATTTGTTTTGTAAATGTATTTTTTGCAAATAATGTAATTAAGTGTGAGTGTACATGTCTAGTTGGCATGTTGATGTGTCACTCCACTTGATGTGTCAGCATCTTGTGCGTAAGGAGATCATGACTGAAACGGTCATGACAGATTCCTATGATGCGTAAGAACTATTTAAGGAATGTGCTATGACAGGTGTAAGAGCATCTTATGACTTGGGCCTATTTGGGCACCCAAGAAGAAGTGGTTGGTGTGTGTAAGAGAATATGCCAAAAATAGGTTGGTATGATAGATTCTCTTACACTTCTCTTGTGACCGTTATTTTTGGCGGATTCTATGACAAGCTGTCATAGTCTATTCTAGGGATGGACACCTATTCTTGGGATTGCATGTAACAACTATGTACATGTGGCTTTGTGCATGGGTCTTGGTGGTTGTGCCTATTTTTGGGTCCAGAGGAGTCTATATATATGATGCTACTCCTATGGGAGAGATATAACAAAAATTTAAGTCTTGTTTTCTTTGTCTCTCATTTCCTGAAAGAACTTGCATTGCAAGTGTATTGTAATCTTTGTGTTGAAGATAATACATTGTGCAGGTTTTGGAGTGCTAGGGATTTTTACCGAAAGGTTTTCCCCAGGGTATATCATTGTGTCATTCTCTATTTTTCTGTATGCATTGTATGTGGTTGCAATATCTTTGTTAGAGTAGTTAACGAATCTGAAATTGTAAGGATTTATAAGAATTTGCACAATACTCTCCTATAGAGATTAGCGAAGGAAGCTGTTTCCGCACCTGAGTTTCCTTACAAGTGGTATCAGAGCTTGATCAACTTTTGATCCTAGTTGTTGGGTAGGGTTTTTTGAGTTAATCTCAAGTTTGAGTGGGAGTTTTGTGCAGAGCATTCTGAATCTTATTTGCAAATTGAGATGGCAAGTTCATCATATGGAAGAATGGAGGTGGAGAAATTTAATGGCACTAATTTTGAGTTGTGGAAACTCAAGATGGAAGACATGTTGGAAGATCGTGACCTATGGGAAGTGACTTCAAGTGCTACAAGATTAGCAACCATAGCTCAAGCAGATTGGGATATCAAAGACCGTAAAGCTAAGGGTCTCATAAGACTCTGTTTAACCGATGCAGTCCTTCTGAATGTTCTAGATGAGAAAACTGAAAATAGTTTGTGGGAAAGACTTGCGGCCATGTATCAGGCCAAATCTCTGGTGAACAAGTTTTTCCTAAGGAAGAAGTTGTACTCTCTGCGAATGGAGGAAGGTGGATCCTTAACAAATCATTTAAATGCATTTAATCTGCTGGCTGGACAATTGACATCAGCTGGTGTCAAGTTAGAGGAGGAGGATCGTTGCTACACACTTTTTTGTTCTTTACTAGATTCATGGGACCATCTTGTGATGGCTCTCTGAAGCACTTTAGTCAGCTTCAAAATGGATGATGTGGTGTCTTCGCTGCTATCAGAGGAGATGCGAAGAAAGGCTTCCATTTCAGAAAAAGAAGCCCTTGCTGTTTGTGGGAGATCCACTGAAAGAGGGAAGAAAAATGACAATAAGTCTGACAATAAGGGTAGATCCAAATCTCATGGGAAGTCAAAGACTTCCAATAAATCCAAGGCAAAATGTTGGAACTGTGATAAATCTGGGCACTTCCGTAAAGACTGCAAAGAGCCGAAGAAGAAGAAGAAAGGTTCAGATTCAGCTTTAGAAAGATCTCAAAAAGATGGCGATGCATTCATCATAGCTTTGGCAACTCATGCATCTGATGATGTGTGGTTGGTTGACTCGGGTGCATCTTTTCACATGACCTCTCATTGAAACTGGTTTTCAAAATATGAAGAGTTCAATGGTCGAAAGGTGTACTTGGGTGATGATTCTCACCTAAAGATAGTTGGATGTGGAAGGTCACTATTAAATTTCCTGATGGATGAGTAAAGGGAATCAATGGAGTTATGCACATTTCAAGTTTGGCACGAAACCTATTATCTATAAGTATGCTGACTGATGTAGGTGTGCAAGTTGTTTTTTCGAAAGAAGGTTGCAAGATGATGAGAGGATCGATAGTGCTTGCAAGGGGTACTAGGAGAGGTACCTTATTTCAGCTAGATGCATGTATTCCTCTATGTAATAGTTCTTCATCCTCACCATCTGAACAAGTAGTGAAGAAGTCTGTGGCTATTGGTTCCGATGGTAGTGCAAACACTTTGGAAGGTAAGCTTCCTGCAGAAAAGACAATGTTGTGGCATATGAGATTTGGCCACATTGGTGAAAAGGGTCTCAGAACCCTGAAAAATAAAAATGTTGTTGAGGGGTTAAATGATTGCAATCTTGAGTTTGACTTCTACAAACACTGTGTCTATGGTAAACAAAATCGTGTCCAGTTTTACTCTAGTTCTCACAAATCTTTTGATATTTTGGATCTTATTCATTCTGATGTATTTGGTCCTGTAAAAGTTCCTTCAATCTCCAAGTCTGTATATTTTGTATCTTTCATAGATGATTATAGTAGAAGGACATGGATTTATTTCCTTAAAAGTAAGACACAAGTCTTTAGTCGGTTCAAGGAATTTAAAGCTCTTGTAGAGAATCAGACTAGTAAGAAGATTAAGTGTGTGAGAACTGACAATGGTGGTGAGTTTTGCTCAGCAGAGTTTAAACAGTTCTGTAAAGAACAAGGTATCGAGAGGCATAAGAAAACTCCTTATACCCCACAACAAAATGGAGTTGCAGAGAGAATGAATAGGACACTGATGGAGAAGGCTAGGTGTATGCTTAGTGGAGCTGGTTTAGAACAAAGGTTTTGGGCCGAAGCTGTGGTCACTGCTTGCTATCTGGTTAACAGATCTCCTACATCAGCCTTTGTTGGTAAGACACCCATGGAGGTGTGGTCTGGTAAGAAGCCTTCAATTAGACATCTTCATATTTTTGGTTGTGAAGCTTATGCACATGTTCCAAAGGAGAAAAGATCTAAGTTGGAAAACAAAGCTATTAAATATATTTTCATCGGATACAGTGCTGGTGTGAAAGGATACAAGCTTTGGGATCCTATGACTAGTAAGGTGTTGTATAGTAGAAATGTTATTTTCAGAGAGCTAACATCTTCTCCTATTGTGCTACAACTAGATGAAAAAGAAAAGGAAAAAGATGTTGTTCAGTTGCCTCCTACCCCTGAGAAGAGACCATGTTGGGCCTAATGATGAGGAGAGCTCTAGCAGTGATAGTTCAGAAGAAGAGGAAGAACAACCTCAACCGCAGCCCTTGAGGAGATCCACGAGAGAAAGAAAACAACCAGAAAGGTTTGATTATTCTATGTTAGATTCTAGTTGTGCTTTTGCTTTGATTACTAACACTGATGAGCCTAGATCTGTGAAAGAGGCTTTGGGCATGGAAGATGTAGGTTCCTGGATTGAGGCTATGGATGATGAGATGGCTTCATTGGAGAAAAAAAAAACTTGGGACCTTGTACCTTTTCCTAAAGGGAGAAAATCTGTTGGTTGTAAATTGGTGTTCAAGAAGAAATTCTGTGCAGATGGCAGTGTTGAAAGGTATAAAGCTAGATTGGTTGCAAAGGGGTATTCACAGGTAGAGGGAATAGATTATGGTGAAATATTCTCTCTTGTTGCAAAGTTGATAGCTATTAGATTTTTGTTATCTCTTGCTGCATCATATGATTTAGAGATAGAATAGATGGATGTGAAGACAACTTTCCTTCATGGTGATTTGGAGGAAGAGATTTATGTGTCACAGCTTGAGCACTACATTGTTAAAGGTAAAGAATCCTTAGTTTGTAGATTAAAGAAATCTCTATATGGTTTAAAGCAATCTCCTAGGATGTGGTACCTTAAGTTTGATGCCTTTGTGTTGTCAATTGGATTTGTAAGATCAAAATTAGATCATTGTGTTTATTTCAGAGTTGAAAATGATCGCCTTCTTATTGTTGCATTATATGTTGATGATATGTTGCTGTTTGGGAAGGGTAAGGGTATGATTTCTGATTTTAAATCTTAGTTGTCAGCACAGTTTGAGATGAAAGATCTTGGGGCAGCTAGGTACATCTTGGGTATGGAAATCAGTAGAGATAGGTCTAAGAGAAAACTTTGGTTGAGTCAGAGTAAGTATGTGAAGTTTGTGTTGGACAGGTTCAGCATGGCAGATTGTAGACCACTATGTGTTCCTATTTCTATGGGAACAAAGTTATTTGTAGATGATTTTCCAAAATCTCCTAGTGAGGTGGAGGACATGAGTAGAGTACCTTATGCTAGTGCAGTTGGCAGTCTTATGTATGCTATGGTCTGTACTAGACCAGACATTGCCCAAGTAGTGGGAGTCCTGAGTCAGTTTATGGCTAATCTTGGACGGGTACATTGGGATGCAGTTAAGCGAGTATTCAGATATTTGAGGGGTACATCAGATTACTCCATATGTTATCATGGTAACTCTTCTGGATCTCTGCATTTAGTTTGTATTTGTGGGTTTGTGGATTCAGATTGGGTAGGTGATAATGACAGCAGGAGATCCACCAGTGCTTATGTGTTCACTATGTTTGGTGGTGCTATTAGTGGGATGAGTAAGCGACAACCTGTGGTTTCTTTGTCCACTACAGAAGTTGAGTACATGGCTACTACTCATGCTTGTAAAGAAGCCATTTGGCTTAGAAGATTGTGTTCTGATGTTGGTGTTGATGCAGAACAAATTACTATTTGGTGTGATAGTCAGAGCACTATTTTCCTTGCAAAGAATCCAACTTTCCATGCCAGAACGAAGCACATTGATGTGCAGTTTCACTTTGTGAGAGATTTGGTGGAAGATGGAAAGGTAAATTTGGAGAAGGTAGATACTGTGAAGAATGTTGTAGATGCATTAACGAAACCAATGGGCATCGAGAAGTTCAGATGGTGTTCAGAGTCTACGAGCCTTTTGGCCTATAGTGGTTAAAGTTCCTATTATGTTCCTGTTGCTCTTACAAGGTGTTCGACAAGTGGGAGAATGTTAGGAATAAGGTGTCTCAACCTTGGATAATTCCTATTCTTATTATTTGTTTTGTAAATATATTTTTTGCAAATAATGTAATTAAGTGTGAGTGTACATGTCTAGTTGGCATGTTGATGTGTCACTCCACTTGATGTGTCGGCATCTTGTGCTTAAGGAGATCATGACTGAAACGGTCATGACGGATTCCTATGACGCGTAAGAACTATTTAAGGAATGTGCTATGATAGGTGTAAGAGCATCTTATGACTTGGGCCTATTTGGGCACCCAAGAAGAAGTGGTTGGTGTGTGTAAGAGAATAGGCCAAAAATAGGTTGGTATGACAGATTCTCTTACACTTCTCTTGTGACCGTTATTTTTGGCAGATTCTATGACAAGCTATAATAGTCTATTCTAGGGATGAACACCTATTCTTGGCATTGCATGTAACAACTATGTACATGTGGCTTTGTGCATGGGTCTTGGTGGTTGTGCCTATTTTTGGGTCCAGAGGAGTCTATATATATGATGCTGCTCCTATGGGAGAGATATAATAGAAATTTAAGTCTTGTTGGCTTTGTCTCTCATTTCCTAAAAGAACTTGCATTGCAAGTGTATTGTAATCTTTATGTTGAAGATAATACATTGTGCAGGTTTTGGAGTGCTGGGATTTTTTACCGAAAGGTTTTCCCCAGGGTATATCATTGTGTCATTCTCTATTTTTTTGTATGCATTGTATGTGGTTGCAATATCTTTGTTACAGTAGTTAACGAATTTGAAATTGTAAGGATTTATAAGAATTTGCACAATACTCTCCTATAGAGATTAGCGTAGGAAGCTATTTCTGCACCTGAGTTTCCTTACAAGAGTGAGAATCATTTCTACTGTGAGATGCCATCTTTATCAGAAGTCTAATTCTATTCTTTTTTTTAATTAGTAAAGGTTGAAGCCAAGTTTTTGTATTATGCAGAAAGAAATTATATAGAATCTAACATCTAGTAATCAAAATAATGTTCAAATATGGAGAATATATAATATGGAGCATAAGCTCTCTCCATGAAATACCAGTATCAACCATGAAGAAAGAAAGCTGAAAGCTACTTATCCCTGCCAGTAATAGATGGTTTCAAGCGGTCAACATTCAAACTGGGATCAACTTTATATCAACAACGTTAGATCTTCATACTTCTCTCAGGCATCGGCAAGATTAACCGCAACAAGAACCTCAATTACATTTGTGCTTGGTCACATGATCACAAGGCACCATACTAACTTCTACAATCATGCGACTGCAACCTCTTAACCGTGCAATGCTGATCACAACCCCTCTCAAAAGTCTTCGGCCACATCAGCAGTCAGCAACCAATTAGAAATAAGTATGTGAGTAGCGCCGGCACCGGACTTACCTCACAACTCCACAATGGTGATGCCTCCATAGCTGTCGCATGGTCGCATAGGATGGGAAAATTCCATGCGATCACGTGACAACCATTGGATATGGAATCTTTCCCTTCTAAGACACTAGGCCCGACAACCAATCTACCACCCTATTTCTCAGACCAATTGGAGACCGCCACAACACCACCTTCCCTGACAGCAGGACCACTACATCTACCCACCAATGGGCCCCATGCGATAGATGTCAATCGGTCACATGATCGCATGTTAGAAATTTTTGACATGCGATCATGTGACAACCAATAAAATCACACACCTTCACTTCCTTTCTGACGCCCGCCTGCCAATCTGCCACCCTGTTTCTCAGACCAACTAGAGACCACCACAACACTACCTTCCCTGATAGTAGGACCACTACATCTATCCACCAATGGGCCCCATGGGAGAGATGTCAACTGGTCGCATGATCGCATGTCAAAAATTTCTAACATGCGATAATGTGACAACCAATAAAATCACGTGCCTTCGCTTCCTTTTTGACACCAGGACCACCCCAAAACCTTGTACAGTCGGCACTGACACCCCTCCACCATGCATTGACATGACCAACGAGAGGACACCAAGGTGGTGTGACATGTCATCAATCCCTCTGATCACTATCCCAATTGATAGCCAAGTGTACCATACTTTTCACTTACCACAACTACCTCGATCCTTCCCTTCTGCCTAATCGCATGATCGCAAGGTAGAATTTCCACTCTTGCGATCATGCAACCAGACCACATTTCTACCACAACTACCTAGCTATAGCATCTAATGAAGTTTTATTTTATTTTATTCCTTTCTCTCTGACATTTCATCAAATCAAATTTTTTCTGGTCATTTCTAGAAGTTTCCTGGAGGTTGTATGTTTTTGAAAAAGGGCAAAAAGCTCTACAATGGCTTCCATCAATGACCGTACCACCATTAGAGCTGAAGTGGGGATGAAAACTATCAAAATTACTTTCTCTCTGATCACTATCCCAATCGAAAGCTGAGTTTACCATTCTTTTCACTTACAACAACTACCCTGAGTCTTCCCTTCTGCCTTGTCGCATGATCACAAGGCAATTTTTCCACTCTTGCGATCATGCAACCAGACCACATTTCTACCGCAACTACCTAGCTGTAGCATTTAATGTCAAAATAGGGAGAGATCTTCTCTAGGGAGATCGGCTAGAGGATATGTACTTGTCCTTTTGATCAATCAACCTTTATGTACTTGTCCTTTTGATCAATCAACTTTTTTTGAATCCAGCAAAAGCTTCACCTTCCAACTTTGAAAGTGACTAAAAAGATGGATAAAAATACCCTGCAATACATTTTTCACTTGGTAGATTTGGAAGGAATCGAAATGATGAAGAAAATACCTCCACATATATCCTTGAGAGACAATCCCTCTCTGACATATTTAACTCGAGAAGGTGACGGGACATTTCTAAGAATGAGGATTGGTTTCTGAACATTTAACTTGTTCAAGTTGACAAAATCATATGTGCGATGTGATCAATTTTGAAGCTATACTCTGCATAATACCCTTATCTGATTTGACTTGTGAGCCAACCATTGGAGATCCATCTGACATGTATACCATTTGCTGCCTTATTTTCCAACTCATCTGCTTTACTATTACCTTCCCGGTAGATATGATTAGTCATTGAAGATTCAAGATTTGAAATGAGGCTTAATATATTTTCCAAATAGGATTGAAGTTTCCAATTTGAAATAGACCCTGGCCTTATTGCATTTATAATAATCATTGAGTCTCCTTCTATTTCAATTCTATTCATATTAACTTCTCTGGCTAGAACTAAGCAATGATAAAGAGCTTTAATTTATGCAACATTATTAGTATCTGGGTCTAATGGCTATGCTAGTTGGGCTATAATTTAACCCTCATCTAAATGAATAATGCAACCCACTCTAGAAGGGCCCAGATTTCCTCTTGAAGCCCCATCAAAGTTTAATTTAACCCATCCTAGAGAAGGAGATTTCCAAAAACATGTTAATCTATGAAGAGAACTCCCCTTACAACCTCTACCAATAATGGAAGGCATTTTCAAACCATGCCAATTTTTTAACATCCTATCATCCCAGCCAGAATAAAATTTATGAATGGTTGAGAATGTCTGATTCCTGGAATTCATGATCTCCACTATAGTAGCCTCAATTCTATTAAATAACTGATTCGTGTTCAATGCTTTCTCTTGAAATAATCTCCTATTCCTTTCCTTCCACAATTCCCATAGAAGTATTGATGGGGATATGATCCAAAGGTTCCCACATAAGCTTTCTTTGGGGATAGTTGGCCAAACAATAAGGTGTGATTGCAGATCTTGAGGAGAAACAATTGTCCAATTCAATTTTGATTGTAACCAATCCCAACATTCCACTGAAAATTGGCATGAGAATAATAAATGATTGAGATTTTCTTCCTGTTGATAGCATAGTGTGCATCTAGATGGTCCATAAAATCCCATTTTTGTGAATTTCTCAGCTGTTAGAATATGGTCCTGAAAAGCTGCCCAAAGGAATGTGCCTACTTTAGGCAAACACAATTTGTTCCAACATAGGTGAGTGGGGATTAAGGAAGATTTCTGAGAATGTTGAGTTAATAATTTATACCCTTCCTTCACCTTGTAATTACCATCATTGGATCCAAACCAAATGATCTCATCATTGCCACTTTTTAATAGAAAAGATCTTTTTTGAAGAACAGATTTTATCAACTATAGTTCTTGATGATTGGCCCTAATATTCGTGAAGTCCTTCCAACTCCATGATCCATCCTCTTTGTAAGATGCAGAAGGAGAGATATAGTATCTCAACATTGCTCCCCACTTACCCTGGTTGATGTGCTTAATCCATTGAAGCCCAAGAACTAAATGAAGACTTTGAAAACCTCCCCAAGAATCTTCCCAAAATCTGGCCAGATTACCACTTTTGGTGTTCCAAGAAAGGTAGGAATCAATAATATGTCTAGATTTGATAATAAAATTCCAAATTCTAGATCCTCTTGGAACATTTTAAATTCTGAATACTTCTTGTATTCCCCCTGAACCTAGGTATTTGCCTTTTAGAATTCTCACCCATTTGCAGTCTTTGTTCTTAATTAGCTTCCAATATAATTTTGCTCCTAAAGCTGAATTCTGCCATAACTGATTTTTTATCCCTATACCCACTGAAGAAATAGGTTTGTAAATATTTTCCCAAGAGATCAATTTGAATTTCTTGTTTTGATCAGTGCCATGCCAGAAGAAATTCCTCAATTTCTTAATTATATCCATGTAACTAGAAGAAGACAAAGATAGGCATGATAGAAGATAGATAGGAATGGCTGAGAGAGTGGCTTTAATCAATACAATCCTCCCTGCCCATGAAAGCCATTTCGCTTTCCAAATTGCTAATTTTCAATCCAATCTTTCATTCAATGTTTTCCAAACCCTTGTGGTCTTGAGACTTTTGTCAATGGGAATTCCCAAGTAATTGCATGGAAGAGATCCTACTTTGAAGGCCAGGATGGATTCAATCTTTAATTGAACTCTCTATTTTGTGTGAAAGAAAAAAATGACCGATTTGTCTTTATTCACTAATTGTCCTAAGGCTAGAGCATATTTGTCTAAGATATTTCTGAAAGAGGATGCTTCTCTAATTGATCCAAGGCCAAATAAAAGGTTATCATTAGCAAATTTCTGATGTGTGATAGGAGCCACCGAAGATGTGACTGAGATACCTCTAATACTTCCCTGAGATTGGAGATTAGTGATGCTTCTCCCTAAAGCTTCTGCCAAAATAATATATAAGAAGGAAGAAAGGGGATCACCTTGTCTAATTCCATTTGTGCCACCAAAGAAACCATGGGTTGATCCATTAATAAGAATAGAATATTTTGGGGTTGATATACAATAGAAAATCAGATTTATCCAAGCTTTGGAGAAGCCAAAGCATTGCATACATTTTGAAAGAAACCTCCAATTCACTTTGTCATAAGCCTTTTTGATGTCTAGTTTAATTATCATGCTTGGTTTTTTTGAAATTTGGATAGAATGAATAGCCTCTTGTGCAATAATGATACCATCAAAAATAGATTTGCCTGGTACAAAACCAGTTTGTTCTTCACCAATGATTTTATCTAAGATCACCTTTACCCTATTTGCAAGAGTCTTTGAAAGAATCTTATAGATAGTATTACATAAAGCAATAGGCCTAAATTCATCCAATGAGTTAGCATTATCTGATTTTGGAATGAGGGCAATAAAAGTGTTCTTGATTTCAGTTAGAAATCTACCTGATGCTCTTGCAGATTCAAGGGCTTGAGTGAGTTCCAAACCAATCAGCGGCCAGCAGTGGAGGAAGAAAGAAGGAGGAAACCCATTTAGTCCTGGAGCTTTATCTAGAGCCATTGAAGATAAAGTCTGATGAATTTCCTCTATTGTGAATGGTCTTAAAAGCATCCGGTTGTCCAAGTCTGAGAGCAACTTAGGTATCTTGCAGAGAATTTCTTGTTGATAGGTAAAAGAAAAAGAATCTGATGAGTTCAACACTTTAGAGAAGTAGGATACTATTTCTTGCTGGATCTCTTTCTGATTGGAGATAATTGATCCATCTTGTTTGGTGATTTGGATTATCCTATTATTATTCCTTCTACATTTAGTGCTGGAATAGAAGAACTTGGTGTTTTTATCTCCTGCTGCCAACCATGTTTCTCTTGATTTTTGTTTCCAAAAGATTTCTTCCTTGTTGAGCACATCCTCTAATTCCTTCAGCAATTCCTTCTCTTTAAAGTATAAATCTTGATTCATTCCTTGCATCATGATCTCATTATTTAGTTCTTCCAATTTAGACTCAATTTCCTCCTTAGAAGAGAAAATATTCTTAAAATGAGTTTTGTTCCAGGTGAGAAAATTTTTTTTGATGAATTTTACTTTTGTAACAAAATAATACATTTTGGAGCCTTCCACCTTTGCTTCCAACCACTAGTTTTCAATCCATTATAGAAATTTTTCTTCTTTCAGCCACATGTTTTCAAATTTAAAAGAGCATTTGAGAGGTTTATCTTCTTCCAGCATATCTAGACAAATGGGAAAGTGATCCGATCCTAAGTAGGGGCAGATGGATGCTTTTAATCCAAAGGAAAAGGATGTGATGTCTCCCTTAAAAAGGAACCTGTCCAATTTTTCTAAAATATTATCTAATCCCAATCTTCTATTGGACCAAGTGAAAGCCCCATTGTCCAATTCAATTTCTAGGATATCTTCTTTTTGAAGCCATTCTTGAAAATCAAATTGAGATTAAGAGCATCTTTGTGAGCCCCCCTTTTTTTTTGAGGCATGGACAATGGCATTGAAGTCGCCTCCCATAATGAAATTGGAATCTGGAAATAGTGAAAGTCAATTACTGATATCCTCCCATATCTCCAATTTTCTCCTTCTTGTTATAGGCCCATACACATTAATAAGATATATGGATAGGTTTGTTTGTGTGCTAATGATTTTGCCCCCTATCTAGCTTTGGGTATCTTTGATATGTGAATATAATACAGTTCTAGGATTCCAAATAATTGCTAAACCCCCTGAAGCCCCTACTGTCTCAACAACTGTGGCTTTCCAATCTCCCAAGGATTTAGTGAAGACTTCTATTTGTGTTTTACTCATTTTGGTTTCTTGAAGGAAAATGACATCGACCTTAGCTATCCAGATGCAGCATTTTGCTAAACATTTTTTGTTAGGGGCATTCAGTCCCCTAACATTCCAAGAAAGAAGTCTCATTGAGAATTGGGAAGGAACTTCCCCTTCCCTACATTTAAATATGTTGTGATCTTAGCTTGATCTTGATCCTCACCCCTTTCTTCTCTTAGGACAGTAGCTGATTTTCTTCCTTTCCCTCTCTTTTTCCCAGATCCAAAATCCAAAACTATTTTGTGTTCCAATTGCATCATTCCTAGCAGAGCATTAGAGCCAACCAATTCTATTTTAGAATCTGATTCCTTATTTTCTAATTTTGGTAAACCCTGGGAATATTATGTTATCTCTGATTAAAAAATTGAATTGTCTTCATTCATGTCTCCATGTTCCTCTTCCTCATAATCATCTTCTAGCACTTTTGAAATAGAGAATGTTAAGAAGAACAATTTGTCTCATAACTCTCTGCAGCAGTTTGAAAAAGATCATAGACAACTTGGAGCTTAGATGGAATTGGTTCTTGTATGCTTCCTGACCTATCTGATCTTGTAGAAGAAATTTTCTGATTTGGTGAATTTTTTAAAGGTTTAAGTGAAATTAAACCTCCCTTCACTTTATTTCTGGAAGAAATCAGGGGTAGTTTAGCTAGAGCTTCCAGAGTAGAATTTTTATTCTTTTTATCTCTAATTCTAGAGGATTTCCTGCAACCCGACCCTAGAGAGAATTTTTTTTTCTTAGGGGTACTAGATTTTGATAGGTCTTTTAGATCACAAAGTCTAATTTTTAGAATGTCATCCTCTTTGTTCAAGTGATTTTGTGAAGCAGAAGAAATAGAGGTCTTTGAATTTTGACCCATTTGTTCTTCATTTTTAAGATCACAAATTTTCATATTCAAGATGTCATCATCCATGCTAGCGATTTTGATCTTCCTATCCCTTTGTTTAATGGCTACCTCCCAATTGTTATCAAAAGTGTGGATGTGATCCTCCCGAAGGACTTCATCAATAATTTTGTCCATTAGTTCCTGCTGAACTCGTCTTACCCAATATATGCTACAATTCTCCAACCAGGACACCTGAGAATTGATGAAAGGTAATAATGAAGATTGAGGAGAGGGAGGCGAATAAGCCTTGGTTAACAACCTAAACTTGTGAAAATTCTCATTGAAGATACTGAGATCTAACCAGTACTCCCCCTTTGGAGTAGTTTTATCTATTGCAAAAATTATTGGTTGCTCACCTTCATGAACTGGGTAAGTTAATAGAAGACTTTGAGAGTTTCCCCGATCCCCTTTGAATAGGCTACAATATAATAGTTTGAGAAACAGAGACAGTGCTTCTTTATTGATATCAAGTGTATGTACCTAAGAAGCAATAGTAGAGGTCATCCCTCGGTTTTTTTGGGAATCTGGGAGGAAGGAAGAATGTGGATGGGCTTTCAAAGGAATGTTGTAATGTTCTAAAGCATAGATAATTCTTTGTATCCATATTCCATATTTGGAGATGAGCTTTATAGAATTGGGAAATTCCTTCTCCACATTCATATGCAAGCACAACCATGAAGAAGTTGTGGATTTTTCTGAGTGGTGATATAAATAGATGCCCACCTTTTTTCCAATGATTTGCATAAGCTCCATATTTCTATATTCCACTGGAAAATGGGGAATATTGATCCATGTAGGCACGAATCTAATTATGTTTTTGTTACTGTTAAAGTTGGGGGACCATTGTTTCATATGAATACCTTTATTTTTGTAGAACCAACCCTTTTTCTTGAAAATAGTGTCTCTTTTTAACTTAGAATCAAATAATACCACAAAATATTCTGATACATGATCTAACAACTCAATTTTCAAGTAATCCCCCTAGTTCAAAAGCACCCACATCTTAAAATCCTTATAAGTGATGTTGATTTCCCACACCTTACAAATGATGCCCTGGTGGAGATAAAGAAGATTTTCCTATTTAAGTATATCCTCAAAGAAGGTGATAGATAATACCTGGTCTGTATTAGAAGATTGAGGGTTGCTTAAGGGTTGAAGCTTCCTGTTAGGTTGTTGGACTCTATCTATCTCTATTTGCAGTTCCTCTTTCTCCTGCATCACCCCCATTTTAGATTGGGCATTCCTCACATTAGAAATTGAACGCCATATTTTCTTTGGTCCCCTAACAGGATTCTTTTTTTAATGTCCATTCCTCATTGGGCCAAGCATGGTAGCTCTCTCTCTAAAAATCCTCCAATATTATTTCATCCAAGCTTTTTTAGGCAACGGGGGGTTGATTGGAATTCCCCATGTAGATGTGGGAAAGATGGGAATCATATTAGGATTCAAGTTTGAGTAGTGAGATGAAGTGCCTTGAAATTTTGTATTCAAATTTTTGAAGAGTGACCGTTGAGGAGGAATGGCACGGAGAGGAAAAATCCTATGTGTAGACCATTTTTCTGCAACCTGATGCTTGGATGTTGGTACAAAGGACCAAGGAGCAATGTCATAGAGAAGGCACTTGTGAAACTCCTTACCAGTCCATCTCCTTCCTTTTATTTCTAGGAAATTCCCTCTTGCAACCAAAAGAATGGAATTTTGTGTACCATTGAATTTCCTAGGTTTGAGCGGAATTTGTTTGTCCTCTCCTCCTCTAGAATGAAATCTACTTGTACCCTTCGCTCCAGAAATATTCAATCTTGAAACTAAAGGGAAGGGATTATGTCGACCATTTTCTCCTCTTAGTCGAAGCTGGTTGCTCCTAGTATCATGTTCCCTGTGTCTGAGCCATGGCTTTTCTGAAGGTTTTCTGGCTCCATTGCCTCTAAAACTATTGCGAATGCCATTGTTCGATCTCCAAGCCATTCTTTCTTCCCAATTTTTACCTTCCTTCGGGCTTTAGGATTCTTAGGCTCCATAGATATCCTATTTCTCCTAGTCTAATTCTGTTCTTACAATTATGGTTCTAGATTAAAAATTAAAAATGTCAAGTTAGATTTCAAATTACATTCTTGTATGAATGGTTATTTTAGAAAACATCCAGGTGATTGAAACAAATGTATTGTGGTTCAGAATTCATAACAAAAGGTTAATGATTAGCAATGAAACATCAATAAAAACAAATGATTGAAACATCAATAGTATATCAAAATTCATAACAGAAGGTTCATGATTAGCAATGAAACAGGGACAATGTAGCTTTCTCTCCAATGTAACCTGATCCCTGTCTTTTACCCTTTTTGGTGGACTGTTTGAACCTTAATTTTATAGACAAAACAATGTCAATGCCAAATATAACAGAAACAATTTGTGTTATATCAGCCAGAAAGCTACCTGTATGAGCTCCATGAGAAAATGGACATCCTTGGTGTAGAGTTCAGCAGAGATGTTTAATAGCATGATGAAGATCTTATGTAAGGGGATTTTCTTCCCCACCTATCAAAAATTTACTACTTCTTATCTCTTCAATATGATCTCTCAGAGTCGGGGTCTCCATTGTTAAATGTAGAATTCAAAGATCTATTTGAAAGATGGTGGAAATTGGAGCCACCGATTGAGTCCAAACCAATAAAATAGAACAAGTTATCAACATCATCAATAGAACACTTATTCAAGCATGAAAAACATAAAATAAAGAAGAAAAAAAATAGAAAAAATTATCAACATTATCCATAGGACACTTTGTGAAGGATGATAAAATAAAGTAAAACAACTTACCAAATGTATTCAAGAGACGCTTGATTCTACTATCTTCTATCTTTCAAGATCTTGTGTTTCGAATGCGAACGATCTTAATTTTGTGAAAACATGCACAAAGGGCTATGTGGAAATTGAATGATTTGATACAAAGTGATGAATAATGGGTGTATGAAGGCAAATGATAGTGGTATAATGGTGATAGGAAAATGAGGAAAGCTATGGGCTCTCAAAAATCAGAAAGCATGTAAGAGGAGACGTCTTGTTTTATAGAAGTCTCATGTAAAGCATTAGTTAGCAAGATCTGGTTGGGATTCAAATGAGAGGAGAAGTCTTCTTTTATCGAAGTCTCATGTAAATCAAGGGTTAGACTTAAGAGGTGCTAGGTGAGTGGCTAGGATTAGAGGGTAGGTAGGGATAATATGAAAGATAATGAGAAGAAAGTAGAGAATATTGTGAATAAAGGAGATTAAGAGGCATTAAGAGAAGATATTAATTTCTATAATTTGTGGAACTTGATCCATGTGAGTGGAAATGATTGGTAGGATTGGAAAGAAGAATATTAGTGAATTTATTAAAGAAATAAATGTATTTATTTATTTTATAGGAGAAAAGGGAGATGGTAAATAGATATTTAAATAAATGCAAATATATTTAATTAGAGAGTACAAAACTAACCAATTATATAAATAAATAGAAATATTTACTTAAATAATATAGAAGATGCTAGTAAAGTAATGGGATAGATAGTAATATTCATTTAATAAAATAGAAGTTTTTTTTAATTTTATGAGGACATTTTTATGTCTATACTATTAAACTCGAATTAGGCATATGAAGTCCCTTCTTGGCTAGGTACACCCAAATTTGTAAGAGGTATTTTTTAGTATCATAATAAATATAATAACCAATCAATATCTAAAAATAATTACATGATAATAAAGAGTAAATAAATGTATACTAAATGCATTATTTTTTAGAGATTAACAAACAAAATTCAATTATACAAAGACTCAAAATAAGGTCAGACTAGAAGATCTATCTTTTTGGGCGTAGATTTTGTATATTTTGAGGAGGTGGGTAATTATGGTAAGTATTAATAATGAAAATATTTTATATTTTTATTCTTAAATAATTAAAATGATAGATAGTAATATTCATTTAATAAAATAGAAGATTTTTTAAAAAATTTCAGGAGGGCATTTTTAGATGTCTATACTATTAAACCCTCATTAGACATATGAAGTCCCTTCTTGGCTAGGCAAACCCAAATTTGTAAGAGGTATTTTTGAAGTATCATAATAAATATAATAACCAATAATTATCTAAAAATAATTACATGATAACAAAGAGTCTGGCGGAGAGACACTCCCCCTCTTGGGTTTGGATTTGGACGTCACCATACATCAAGAAACAAGTGAAGAAAATAAGAATGATATTCAGGTTGAAGGTGGTGACTCATGCCCTAGCATCATCTCTATTTCCATTGTACCAGAATCCATTGCTCCCCCTTGTGGCTGATGTGAAAATGCAGAACACAAAACCTAGCCTAGAGATGCAGGAATTAGGGAAGTAACAACAGATTAAAGCTCCGATGGTCATAGCCTCCCCAAACCAATTCAATATAATGGTTGAGCTCTTTGCCAAGCATAAGAAAGAAAAGGAGGGTTGGATCTCAGTTGACAAGAAGAAGAAACCAAGCAGCAGAGACCCTTCTCCTATATCTAAAGAAGCCACCAAAAGTAGGAAAAAAGTAGAAGTTAGGGGTAGTGCTAATACTCCAGAAAGAAAAAGGACAAGCTAGAGTAGGCAAGAAGAAGCTAGCTTGATCAAAGCAGATGGAACTCAGAATTCTATCCAAGCTTCTAGTACCTCCATCAAGAAATGAAAGTCATCTCTTGGAACATTCATGGGCTAAATAGCTCACACAAGAAGGATGTCATAAGAAATATGATAAGGGATCATAGACCGGATATTTTCTTAATCCACGAAACAAAAATACAGAAGGATAAGCAAGAGAGAATTAAATTTAGTAAAGCTATGGAAAGTAGAGCTACTAGCTCTGAAGATGCTTCCAGTGGCCTCATCACCATGTGGAATTCGTGTCACCTCAGAGCCGATGTTATCTATGAAGGAGGTAACCTTTTGCTCCTACATTTTACTAGAATAAAAGATAATGAAAGCTGGTTCATTTTCAATATTAATGCTCCTAACTCTAAAATAGAAACAAAGACCTACTGGAACAAGATCATTTCCAACTTAGCCCCTCTTAACTAGTCTAAAGGCATCATTATGGGGGACTTCAACACTCCCCTAAAAGAAGGGGACAAATAGGGAGGGATAGCCCTTGATATAGAAAGAAGATGATATCTAATGGACTTCATCAATGACTTGGCTTTGCTGGATATGGATCTTCAAGGCACTAATTTAACATGCTCAAACAGATGGATTGGAAAGGATTGCATCGAAGTCCATTTGGACAGGGCCCTATTTTCACTGGACTGGTTGAACCACTACAGTCTCAACCTCTCTGCCCTGGTTAGAGTTGGTTCTGACCACTCTCCCATCTCTTTATCCCTGGACCAGATTGACAAGAAAAGGAACTTTCCCTTTGGATTTGAAAAAATGTGGGTCTCCCACCCAAATTTGCTCAATAAAGTTAGAGATTGGTGGAACATTGATGTTGAGGGCACATCCATGTTTAGAGTGGAGAAAAAACTAAGGAACATGAAACAAAACATGAAAAATTGGAACAAAGATGAATTCAGCCACATCTTCACTTCCAAAGACAAGACACTCAATGATCTAAACCAAATCCAAGCTGAAATCTAGAAACATGGCTATGATGAAGACAGAATGCAAAAAGAAAAAGCTATCCTATCAGACTACCATAACATTATCGGGTAGGAGGAAACTTTCTGGAAGCAGAGATTGAGGTCCATCTGGCTAAGGGAAGGGGATCAAAATACTCACTTCTTCCACCTCTCTACTATGAGACACAGAGCTGCTAACAGGATTAGTAGAATCAAGAAGGGAGACCAAGCCCTTAAGGAGGACAAGGATATCATAGATGAAGCTATCTCTTACTTTTCTCAGCTCCTCTCTAAAGATTAGGGGATTTTTGAGCAAGATCAGACTAATCTCCTAAATAACATCCCAAGAATCATAATAGATTGCCAAAACACATATTTATGCTATATTCTGGACATGCTTAAAGTTAAGAAATCCTGGACTCTCTTCCAGGGGACAACGCCCCTAGCCTGGATGGCTTCCCTATGTTATTTTTTCATCTTTATTGGGACATGGTGAAAGATGATGTGGTAAAAGTTGTGCAAGAATTTTTTGGCTCAAAGAACCTCCTCAAAGAGCTCAATGCCACCTTCTTGGTACTGATTCCCAAGACTTCTAGTGTGGCTTCTTCCGGGCAGTTCAGACCCATAAGCCTCTGTAATTCCTTCATTAAGATCATTTCCAAGGTTATCACCTCTAGGATTCTCAAAGTCCTCCCCTCCTTGATCTCGCATCAGCAATCCATCTTTGTGCCTAGCAAACAGATCCTGGACTCCATAATGATGGTGCATGAAGTGATTCATTCCTTAGAAGAAGGTTAAAGAGAAGGTGTTCTTCTCAAGCTTGACCTTTCCAAGGCCTACAATAGGGTATACTAGTAGTTTGTTCTTAGAGTTCTTGAAGCTTTTGGTTTCAACTCCCATTCTTCCAAGCTTCTTGATCAAATTATCTTGACCCCCTCCTTGGAAATCATGATAAATGGCTCCCCGTTTGCCTTTTCCAAACCTTCCAGGGGCCTAAGACAAGGGGACCCTCTCTCCCCTATTCTTCTCATCATTCTTGCTGAGTGCCTCAGGAGACTCATTTAGGCTCCTAAAAAGATCGGGGACCCGAAAGGCATCAACCCCTCATCAAGAAACAATGTCTTTACACACCAAAAATTCATGGGTGACACCATTCTTGGGGGAGAGGCTTTGGTGGGAGAACCTAGAGTGGTGAAGGATCTTGTTAACAATTATATCAGAGCTACTAGCCAATCTATCAACTAGAATAAAAGATCTATATTCTTTGTTAACACCCCTGAAGTTAGACAAAGGAAAATAGCTCATATTATGGGATGTGGAATTGACACCTTCCCTTCTTCCTACTTGGGTTTTCCCTTAGGTGTCAAATCTCTGGAAGCCTTCTGGAACAAACTGATAGATAGATTCAACAGGAAGCTCACTGGCTGGAAAGGGGTCATTCTTAGCCAGGATGGAAAGATCCCATTGGTCAAATCTACATTATAGAATCTCCCTACCTGTGCCCTCAACATTTTCCCTATCCTGGCTAAGTTGTGGAGGCTATGGAAAGAATCTAGAGAAGATTCATTTGGTCAGGAGCTGAGGACCACAAGCACATCCCCCTTATTGCTTGGGTGAAAGTATTCTACCCTAAAAATGCTAGTGGCCTTGGCATAAGGAAGTTAAGACCTTTAAACAAAGCCCTTTAAGCTAAACAGATCTGGAGAATCTTCAACAACAAATGCGAGTGGCGGGATACCATTGATGATAAATACTTTAGGCACAACTCACTAAATAGATTTTTTGATGAGATGGATTCCCCTAAAGGTTCTATTATATGGAATGGTCTCATCAATGCAAACAAGCTAGCTAAATCCAGGGCTAAGTGGAAAATTGGTAATGGTCATTCTGTTAATTTTTGGAATGACATCTGGCTTCAGATGGGCAACTTGAGAGACTTTGAGTCTCTCTATACCTAGAGACTTGTCTGCACTCAAAACTATGGGACTCATGTATGAAATTATAGAAGGGACAAAAAATGGGTGGATCTCACTCAGATCTCTCAGGACCTATCTCCTTTGATGATCACTCTCAATGCGATTACTCTCTCACTCAATCAGGATAAGATTATTTGGGAGGACTCTTCAGATGGTACCTACACTATATGTTCAATATAAATGTATAAAAGCAATATGACCTCAGTTGTGGCATGTGTTCTAGAGATCATGTATTTGGAGGTTGACTTTCGAGATGTAGTGTGTATTGTGGATGGTGAATATGAATTAAGGATGTCAGTCCTTGATTGTTATAATGTAGTTGTTGAATACTTTTTTTTGATACCTTGTGTATCTTAGCAAGGGGTTATGTAATTGTTTATATATTAGGAAAGCGTAATTGGCCTACCTTATCATGTAGAATGTAACAGGGTATATATGTAAGATCAGTTCTTTTGGAAAGATATGGAGAGAATGTATGTGATGTAACAGGAGAATTGTGGAAGCTGCGAGCTTGTTTCTACTGGATGTAGAGCAGAGGATAATTCTATACTTCATTGCAACTGATCAAGAAAAGATAATTTCTATTGGATAGTTCAAAAGATTGTGTATTTCTTCAGATACACTTGTGTTGCGAATAGTGAGTTCTGAAGGTGAACATAACTTTCTTTTGGCAGTGAGCCTGGGGAGTGAGACCACCCTTCTTTTTCTTGATTCTTAACAGGGTCTGTCCTCTAACAAGGATAGTGTGTTGTAATATTTTAGTCAACTCCTAATAGGGCTAGATCTTGTAACAAGGATACTATACACTCAGTACATCATTAGTGGTTGTTAATTCCCACCGGGGTTTTACCTTTAACAAGGTTTCCTCAAAAACAAAATATTGTGTTATTGTGTTGGCATTCATTGTGTTCATTGGATTTCATACTGCTTCTATTCAAAGTTTAAATTTTCATAATTTTTCATACAGCTGATTCACCCCCCTCTCAGTTGTATTATGGACTATTATTCATAACAATCTCATGTATCACTTGTGCTTAGAAGAGAGCAACATGCCAAAGATAATTAGACTAGCTTGGTAATCGTACATGTGCTTTGCATTTGTTTCATAGTTCAATATTGTCATATTTTATGTAAAGAGCTCTACAGGCTCTTGGTAAAGAATTTATATTATTTTTATTTTTCATGGAATTTTTACAAAAGAAAAATGTTTCTAACATATAAGTATGTAGCTGAATTCTAAATTTTAAAAGCAAAATTTTGATTCCATAATAATACTTGCAAACAATTCAATTTTGTGAAGCTACAGATATAATATTGTTTGTTTATTAATAATTTTAATGTTAAATTTGTACCTTAGTGAATATGCAAATGGTTTCTACCAGGAAATTACAACCGCAACCTTCCTGAATGAAAATGAACCTCTTTAGTGTTGATACATCGTCATAATCCTAGTTTGACATCAGATCCATGAAGAAGCCATGCAAACCAAATTGAATTAACATAGATCAAGAAAATGAATTGTATTAGTATCAGAATATAAATGTATAAAAACATGTATTACGTATATCAAAATATATATTCATAATTATATATCTATCAAAGATTTTTGAAAAACTCATTCAATATAAAATGAATTATATATATATTTCTCCAAACCAAACAACATAACCACTTAGATACCCTATGGTTTCCCATAATGTAGTCTAGCCACAAATTATAGTAGTCTTGAATCCTCGGGTGCACTAGAGACACACCAAGATAGGTAGAGAAAAATAGAAGAAGAGTATCTTCATAAAAACCTTCTAGGATTTGTAGCCTGCCATAGAAGAGGCCATTTTCATCATGCACTATAGACATTTTGGATTCCTTCCACTCACCTGCAACTACAAGCCCATCACTACGTGGAATGCAAATTTGGAGTGATTTAGAGTCACTAGGCTGCCAACAGAAATGATGAAGATATATGTAGAGAATTGTTATGACATCAAAAATATGTGTACATTTGAACTATTTTGGCAATTATTTCACATCCCTTTCCAAACTCAAACACCACCCCAATCCGTTGGAGGACATTCTCGAATTCACTAAAAATGTCTTATGAAGATGATAATAAAATATCTATGCATGCTTGGCATGTATTATTGTGTGATGAATAGCTAGAGGCATTACCAATTAAGGTGTGTTTTCTAGCTTTGTCTTTTCTAGAAATAGTTTTGTTGCATAATCCTCTTTCTCATAGCACATAAGAAAAAAAATGAATTCTATCTATTTAGAAATATGCACAACACATTTGTATTCCAAGTATATTCATAACCTTCATAACATAACTAGTACATGATCAATAAGCTTGAGCCATACAAATTAGATTTTTTGATCTAAATTTTATAAAAGTTAAAGTATTATTTCATCTATAAAATTTATTGGTTTAGCTTCTTTGTGTTAATTTCTTTTATATGGTTAAATTCCAATTTTCACTTGAGCCTCAAAGAAGCTACCTTGAGAACTTTCTCCTCACTTTATTATGATCAAACTTTGGCTCCTCTTCTACATAAGGTCTTTCAATTCCTAAATTCTTTGTGAGAACAACTAAAATAAATTCCAACTTATTTATTTTAAACATCATCATCTAACTTCTTGAATCTCCTATCTCCAACGTCCTCTACTTTCACTATAAGTGTTCTCAACCCTACCATAATTATAGAACTAAGCTCATTTTTGTAAGGAACAGGGTTATCAACTTCCACTTATTTTGGTGGATGACTTAGTAATTCATACTCCCTTCCAATCCAACTTAGTGTTGATAACATGTGACTCATAAAGAGTTAAAGTTATGACTCAAATCTATTGAAAATTTATGCATTATTAGATCTTCCCCAATCAACTCAAACATGTTAATTTTGCATTATAATTGACAATGTAATTCCATAATCCATGGCAAGTGAAACATTCAAATTTATCAAATCATGCCTTCATCATTCACTTATGTTTTCAAAATAGAGAAAACTTGAGTTGTTGAGGCCCCATTATTGTCCAAATTATGTCAAACTTAAGGACA
>BSBK01010499.1:0-260379 GCA_027943335.1 Chamaecyparis obtusa
ACTATTGCCTTGGTAAACATTTACAAACTAAAAATCATTCAAATATTGAATTGCCACATATAATAGCACAGAGTTTTATGAGATAAGACAAAAACAATTCTCTACATGCAACTAGTTACTTTTTCTCATAAGGCCTATCGTAAACTTATGGGAGAATCACTAATATCAACTTACACACAAGATGGAATACCCATCCTTTTTAAGGAATGAAACCTAGGTTACCTTTTATGATTTTCTTATAACAATTTATTAGTGTTGTATTACCACAATACACATAAAGATATTCCTAAGAAATTTTAACATGATTCATTAAGCTAGAGTTTCATCAACATTACTTATTAACTAGATATTTAACCAATTCCATATCCCATAAATTCATATTAAGCTTCTTAAGAGTATATATTTTCCCAACATTAATAAGTTTGTTCGAATTTTACCATTTTCCAAAATAAAAGTCATAGGTTCTTTAATAGAGGGAGAGAAATACATGAGTCCTACAACTACCCTCTTATTCAATCAAATTAATATGTTCAACCCCACTAACCTTTTGTACACACATTTCAATAAAATAACATTTGAGGAGTAACTACAAGTATTATTATCCTTATATGCATCTTCAATATGACATCTATAACATTACCTACAAATTCACATTCTTCTAATATTTCTATTTTAGGACAGTTTGAAAGTTTGACTTAAATCTTAGTCTAATAGACATATTATTATTCCTTTCATAATAACTCATCATTCCTATATACTAGCAATGTTGTTAGCTTCAACACACAAAATGCAAACAAAGTAAATAATTACTACACCATTTTGTTTAATATCATATTATTTCCTTATAGTTGATTATTTTTCATTGGTTCAATTCACATGACTTACGAGGATCATATATAATTCAGAATTCTTACCATATAAGTAAATATTTATCCTTTCAACAATTGTGTACTTGTGATCCTATTTATTACAAAACCTTGGGTACATAGGTCCTTTACCCAAGGGTTTCCTGTAGCTAAGAACATTCTTCTTACTGACACATTGATTTTTTTTTTTTTCCTCCTATGAAAATTTAATCTTTTAACCATATATCTTGAGAAGAGGGGAGAAACACATTTGATTTCAAAAATAGATTTAATTTCTTACTTTGAGAGGGTATATAAAAGAGAGATACTTCTTAATCTTGTCATATTTTGAAATATCAGATCTTACCTAATTTCAACATGTTATCTCTTTTTCAAGAAAATATAAGTTTGTAAATTCTTAAGTTCTTGAGGAAGGATAAAGATACATTTACTAGACATGTTTTAAAACCATCCAATATTACAATTCTTTTTGTCCTTGGAACATGAGTGTCCATATAATCATACCTTGTTACCCACCATAAGTACAACATGATTGAAATCTATCTAGCTTTAAATAATTAGACATAACAATCATGGTGTTATCTAGGATTTATAGGGAAGTAGAGTATATAACTTTTCAAACTATTTTGGTAGTCATTCATGGTAATCATCATAAGATCAGGAAATAAGATCAACAACTTTCCTTACTATTCTTAAGATTTTATTAGAGAAAGGATAAGAATACAACACTCAAGTATCAAGAATTCTTGACCATCCATTTGAGCCACATGAATCTTATAATGAAAAACATAAATAATCCTTTCTCGCAAGATATAATAGTGGAAAAATAGAAAATATACCTTTTATATCTAGTACTCAAGTTTTTTTTTTTAACATAAGGAGAATATCCAAAAAGAAGACACATCACATATCCAAGTTTATTTGGCTGAAATAAAACATCAGTTAAAGAAACACCATGGACATAATTATGGTGAGTAGGATAGGTATGAGTCCCAAGGTTCTTAGTAGAACAACCTAGGGCTTATATTTATATCCCTATAAAAATGGTCAGAATAAGTTGCCTCCTCAGGGCTAACTTTGCTTCCAATGGGTTCTAGCTTTAGAAAAACCATTTATCAGAGTTGTCTCATTTGAGACCCCTCTAAGTCATTACTCCGATTTTGTTCTCCCACATATTCCCATCTAAAATTTCTTTGTTGAGATGACAAGGGAGAATCTTGAGCTCACTCCTAAGATCCTTTATGATGTTGGAAATAATCTTGGAAGAGTGTTACAACCTAAGTATAGGTATAGAGTTGACATTAATTAATAATAAGAAGAAGAGACTAAGTTAAACACAAGTAGACCCTAGAGCTCCTAGTGTAGCAACCTAGGCCTCTGATACCAAATGTAATATCCCCGCTAGGGAACCCATAAGGAACTAGGTCTGTGACCTAAAATTACAACTAACAAGTTTTTTCTTCTAATATTATAACTTATAATAATTACTATTTACAAGTACATTCCTTAAGGTTCCCTTAATGAATTCATTTACCATTATCAAGAAATGCATTTTACTACTTAATCTAATAAAATTCTATTTCCGTTTCAACTTCAATTTACATTGAGACATTGCTTTCATTCCTCATCAAAACCAATTACATTAATGAGATAATTACATTCATTTTCTTTACCTAATTTTCATAAATATTCACTTTTAGAAATGAATCGGAAGTACTTCATTTATCTAATACACTAAATATGTATTTATCCTTCCCTTTTTCATTTGTTTTATCATTAACCTTATCTATGCACTATCATAACATAAACTTTCTATTACAAGTCCTTACTTTCCATTTTCATTTCAAGGATCCAAATAGAAAGAGTGTAAAGTACTTAGCCATCTATTGTTAACCAATATAACCTATTCACTGAATCATCTTTCTCACAAGTTTAACTATCACAATTATCATCTATAACCTTGTATATAACCAGTTAAGAATTGAGATTAAAAAACCTAGTTTAAATAGCCTTACATCGTACACATTGAACTTAAACATTTAAGAAATCACATCTCATTACTACTTTCAATAACATACATTTTTCCTTTCCCTTATTATTTCACCTAGAAATACCCTTCAACCCTTAGCATATCTTTTCACTATTCCACATATCAAAATGAGTTTCCTTTCAGAAGTTTTTATCTATAAGTTCTTTGCAAAAGTTTACATAGAATAATTACTTTCAATTTCATTTAAAAATCAAGAGAGATGGGGTAGGAATTATAATCCATGCCTGATTTACCAATATTGAATCCCCTTTTGAAATTCCTAAAACTACCCTTCCCAAACACATAAATTCTTTCTTACAACTTCAACACAATTACAATTACAGTTGCTGCACATGGCTCCAAGGCATACATAAAAATAATTACATCAAGTTGCCCAAAGGCTTACATTACATCTTTACACCTTGATTTAAAAAGATAGAGATACATGATACAAGATAGGATAACTTCATCACTAAACAAATTAGAGTCCAGGCCATGACACGAACCACGAACAATACCTCGATAGAGATTTGCTACCCAACCATGTGAAACTAGTAAAGTTCCAACCCCATGCGAGGAGATAGAAACAAGGTACTCTCAATACCCTAAGGCAATCTAAGTCTCAAGAACCAATAAATCCAAGACTCAAAAGAAAAAGAACAAAGCACATAAAATATCATCACACTATAACACCAAGGTTAAGGTTCTAGGAGACCACCTAAGTGAGTGTCATCACACAACCTATATATTGGGATGCTTCATGGCAACCATGTAACTCCGGTCCCCCCTTTATGAATAGGGATCCATCCTAGCAGTTATCCCTAGTCCCAGTACTCCAATCAGGTCTGTGTGGCCATTATTATATTTTCTTTCATTATCTTTTGAATCCCCCCTTCCCAGGTTAATTTTTAAGGTTATCACTTTTTACAAACCCACCCATAGGATCATCTAGCAACCACTTTAGGATTCCAACACCTATTGTGAGCCACTCACTTAAGGTTCCTAGTCCCTTACCCCATCACAAGCTAAAGATACAAGATAACATTTCCAAGTCCTGATTCATAGGTATAGGAAACTCCCCTAGGCACTCAGACCCTCAGAGCGAGTCCTAACCTTAGCCATATACATAACATGAACAACTGGAAGAGTGTCTATCACAAGACACCTTAAATCATATCATATAACTTTCCACATGCATAAATACAACTTTCCATGACTTATTTATAGGTCTAGGGAACCCTCCCGTGCACACATGCCACCGAGACGAGTACTAGCCTCATAAACTAAGCTCAAGTATATGCCAAGTGAAAAAAAAACCACATGTAACACCATATAACATAAATAAAACAATTAATCAACATACATAGGTGATATAAATTTCCACATGCATTAACATAACATTATGATAAACTTAAACCAATAAAATAAACATTAAGAGAGGTACAAAGATGCAGACATAGACCAGGATCAAGGTTGGAAGATACAAATGAAACCCCAAGCCATATAGATATCCAACACTAAAATTGATGACTCCAAAGTTTACAAAATAAGTTCAAATAGAACATAAAAGTAATATAAATTATAAACTAATAAAGATTGATGGGGAAATGAATAATTCTAGAAACATATATATGAATGTCATAAAAATACAGTCTCAGTGCGCTGAGCTTAACTTTATTTTGAGTTGTTGGATCTTCCTAATTTTCACATATGTTGAATAAAACCTAATTTCCCATATTCTCACTAGAGAGATTTTCAAAATAAGGTCTGGTTCAAAAGTTATGCACAATGTAATACAGGTATAGGAAAATAAACAAGAATACTTTGTCTCTTTCCAATTAACATATCCTTTTTTATTATCATCCTAATTAAAAATCATTCCACAAAATAAAATTTGCAGACCATATGAAAAATATAAATATTTAAGAACACACACATATACATAGACAAATATATTAAATTATAATTATATAATCAATCATAGACTTCCAGGAAAGATTTCATAAAACCAAAAACTATAAATCATACATATTGTACTTCCTGGAAACACATAGAAATACATAGAATATAAGACATGTATATTTTATTTTTCAATACATAGTAAAAAAATCACATATCAATCCAATAACATATCATTTATGTAAATAAACATACACACACACACACACACAAGAGAATTGGAGAATTCATCCCAGTATAGACCCTACCTGGGGTCCTGCGGAGAAATTCTCTTCTCTTGACTGGAGTCTCTCTATAGATCTTCATGCATTGAGTAGATAGCCTCGTAAAAGCTTCCTCTAATAGTCAACTCCAAGAAATCCACACACACTATTCATCACCAAATAGAGACTCTTACACTCACATAAACTTCAAATATTTTTCGGAAAATACTTGCAGGCGATTCCCAAAAATCTTCCATAAATTATCCTCTCCCCAAACCACACAAAAGTGCACATATTTATCCTGCAACTATGTGGTTGGAGGAGTTTCTTTATGGGAAGAAACTTCTCCAACTTTTGTAGTTGGTTGAAGATTAATTAAAAATCTTCCCGTAACACATAATAAAGTTTTTAATAAATTTAATTAATTTTTTTATAAAAAGAAACCATAACAAGAAATTCAAACAAATAAATTTCAAGCAAAACACATAGCACACACGGAAACCAACTAGCTTAACTTCTAGGAGGTCTTGAGTTCAATTCCATCCTAGATAGCTAGTTTTACTACAAAGAGCATTTTCCTTTTATTACTATTATTTTTACTTTTATTTAATATATTTCATGCAATAAACTTTATTTAATTATTATAAAAAACATACCATTTACACAATCAATAAAATCATACAAATATTATTATTTATATAAGCATGGGTATATGTGTGTGCACTCACATATACACATACATATATAACATACATTCAATTATAACACACACACACACACACACACAAACACACACACAGATATATATATATATATATATATATATATATATATATATATATATATATATATATATATATATATATATATATATATATATATATATATATATATATATATATATATATATATATATATATGTATATGTATGTATGTATGTATGTATATATGTATATGTATATATGTATATATACATATATATATATATGTGTGTGTGTGTGTATATGTATATATGTGTATATATATATATATATATACATATATATATATATATATGTATATATCTATATAGATATATATGTATATATATATATGTATATTTGTATATGTATATATGTATATCTGTATATGTATATATGTATATATGTATATGTATATGTATATGTATATGTATATACATATACATATACATATACATATACATATACATATACATATACATACATACATATATATATATATATATATATATATATATATATATATATATATATATATATATATATATATATATATATATATATATATATATAACTCACATCATTAATCTTAGAACAACATCAAATCATAAATCACAAGACCACATCACATGCTGCATTCAAATCCGCCAACTAGGGTAACCTCCTAAACGGAAATCTAAGTCCACGGGTAACCTTGAGAGTAATCTTGGTAATATCTCCACACAACAACAGTTCAAGGATTTTGAATGCATGCTCAGACCTGTGTAGCTAGGTGGAGTCAATGCCTAGTACCTGCATCCCTATAACACCAACCAAAATGCATATATATATATATATATATATATATATATATATATATATATATAAACCATACAATAGAAAACAAGGAGGGAGTGTGTGACATCATGTGGACCTCCTGTAGGAGTAACTACGACTGCCTCCGCTCATCCTACACTCACATCAGATAGAAACATCAACAAAGCATAATTGGATTAGTGTGGTTAGTACCAAAATAATCTCTTTTCCATATTGTATAACAAGAATGCATCTTAAGATATTGATGTAAATGTAAATCATGTATTAACTTTCACAAACCCATTTAACCATCAGGCATGTACTGAAAATGTCCCATTATCAAATCAAGATAAACAAATCATATAATCCTTAATACAGAAAACCATGTCTATTCTTGAGTATAACAAGTAACATCATTAGAGTAAGTAACACATCTAACCTTTTAAGTGATTATAATTAAATAACCTAAGATAATCGTAAATATTAATAATGAGCATCTCACATAGATGTATATAAATCTATTAGGTGATCCTTTTAGCATTAAGGTCCTATACTATCACTGACACACATGAAGATATAAAGGAACATACTTATATAAATATTATTATTTCCTGAATTAAAATATAAATTTATGGTGTGTTCAAAGAGGTTTGGTTTAATCAACCATCTCAAGAAGGATCATTCTCACATATAGCCCTTCCTAATTTCTAGTGAGCACCAGAACTTGTTAGGGTTGGAGGGGCATTACACTTTATGGTTATACAGGGACTGAGAGGATGATGTCACCTTGATTTCACCTATTCTTAGCTTAGATAAAATTCTTAAAATAGGGGTATTTAATTTTTTAGCACATGTGTGCTTTGTTTTAGACCTAAGTGTGGTCTTGGGATGAGAAAAGAGCCAAGCAACAAAAGTTTCTTAGCAACTTTTCCTAATATGGGTTCAAACCCTGACCAAGTGGCCAAGAGACCTAACTAAGCTCATACCCTAAGGAATAGACTATTTATAATTGGAAAAACCCTAATCCAAGGGTTGGAAGTCAGTGTGTATGACTCTAAGAAAGTTTAACCAGACTGTGACTATATTTTGGTGTGCCAGACAATACAAATGGCATGCATGTGAAGAACTAATGAATAGAACTTAAGATCTTTGGCATTTTACATATTCATTTGAGTGTATTCTTTCATTTTGGTGTGTTTAGATTAATTTCTCTACAATTTTGTGTGTTCTTGTTTTTATTTTGAAACCACTAGTCCTCTGTCCAGTTTGGAGAGACATGCAAATATGGGCCTGTAACTCCTATCCCCACCATGGAAACACCATGGAACCTTGGGATATGGTAGTAAAAACCATCTTCTATATATATATATATATATATTCAAGTAGGGCCCTGGAAAGAGTGTGAAAGCATTTATTTTACCAAGCCCTAGGCGAGCCTAGACTGTGCCCGACTAGGTAAGGTCAGCATTGTGAAGACTCTAGAAGACAAGGGCGAAGACTTCAGAGGAAATCCTTTGGAGGAGTTCAAGTAGGATAAGGGAAGGTTCATTGGTGTGAAGGAGAGGTTTCCACCAATCCGATGAAGGTGTTTACACAAACAAATTAGCTCTATGACTTTGGCAAGCTTAAAAAGGCCTAGCAACCCTCATTCCTGGTTAGGGCACTGTACGACCATTTGAAGACTTAAAAACTTGAAAATCCTTGAGGGATGGGTAAATGAATGGAATTATTTGTGGAAGTCTAGCCATGGTTTGGTGAAGATAGTAGGTCAAAAGTCCTATAAACCTGGAGAGGAGGCCTAATTGGGGCTCTTTCTTTGTAGCCCTATTTTGGGAAGAAATGATAGAATCGGGTAACAAGCCAAATTGCCCAAGCCTTTGGAGTCACTTAGATGGATGAAAAAACACCTTGGGAGATATCTCCATGCTTGTCAAAGTTTAAGAAGGTGTTCAAGCCAAGAGACCCTTATTAGCCTATGTAAGGGTGTGAAGCTAGAGAGTGTGGAAGAAAGCTAAGGAGGAGAAGTGTTCAACATTGGTGGTCAGATTGGGTTAGGTCAGGGGATTATATTTTCAAGAGGTATCCTAGATACCATAGAGTGTGGGTAGAGCACACTAGGGATCTAAGATAAGGATCAGGGAGCATATAGTAAGCTAGTCTATCCCAATGTCCCCATCAAAATACCCTCCTCTTCCAAGAGAAATACACCAATTCACATATTTTACATTAAGTAGTGTTATAGTGTTAGTTTCATTCTAGAGCTTAAGCATTTAGTATAATTTTTTAGCTTACTTCATTTTTTATGCTTTTCTAACTCACATTAGCATAGCATAATGGATTAATTTAACCTCTTTCATAGCATTTGCACATCATTTTCAGAAATACCATATTTTAATTTGGATTAAAATGAATCTAGCTTAATCATTCTTAGCATCATTAGTATCTTTGAAGCCTTAGGGACAAGCTCCAAGTACTTAGAGAGCACACCCACATCCCTCTTATCAGAGCAAATCAAACAGTGCTTGGCTGCATCTGTTTTGGCTCAATCTGAGGTGGCTTGATTTTTTATGTTTATGTATTGGACTAATATAAATTCTAGAATGAAATTTAAAATTTTCCTTGTTAACGCATGTTCCAAATAGATACAGATCAAAACCGTATTATACATTCTAGCACACCTGGTGGGATCCACTTCACGGGTTCTTTGCTAATATTCTGATGAGATTTGGAGTGTTTTTTTTAATTTTTCCAGCTTGTAGGTTAAGGGAGACTTTAGAATTATTATTATTATTATTATTATTTTTCTATTCCATCTACTTCTTCTTCTTCTTCTTGCAGGATCTTGGCTTATTTTCTAGAAAAAACCATAAAGATACACTTTCATGAAAACCTTTGTAACTTTTGCATACAAGCTCCATTTTTGATGATTCAAAAAGCACTGGAAAGATGGTTCAGAGGTCTATCTAAATCTGCAGTCAAATTTACCAGATTCTATCCTAAAAATAAGGAATAGTCAGCGGGATCATGAATTAATGATAAAAAATAAAATTAACACGCTTAATCCTAAGGTCTTAAAATGAACATTGTATGAACTCACAAAACCTCATCATTTAAATTTGGTCTTAAAATTAACAAAGGATAAAATTGAACAAGGAAAATCTTACACACTTTGTTTGGTGCTTAAAATGAACAAAAACCAAGTCTTGAATGACTAAGGGATAAAAGAAAATCAATGCAATAAAACATTTTGTTTTAGTGCTTAAAATCAATCAAATAAATCTTTAATGACTGTAAAGGATGAACCAAATCAAAATCAATTATTTCATTTAGGTTTTTGAATAGAGGTAAAATGGATTCACCACTAGTTAGATAGAAAGGGAAAGGGAAAATATTGAGATCTATTCTCAAACCCAAATTCCCCAAGGAAGAGATCCGATTTGATCAACCAAAAAGGCTAATGTACAATCGAATCAATTTATGGTTAATATGGAAAATAAAGTAAATCTAATATTTTCCTTTTTGTTGAATGGATATTATGTTTGGAATATGAAATAATTGAATTACAAGTACTAACCTCAAAATTAGGGCAGATCTGGAAAATGTTGAATTCTGGTGTTTGTGTGTACTTTCGGGAAAATCTAAAACCTGTCCTGGACTGGAAATGTTGAGATAGAGAAAACCTAGAGATCTTTCCTCAAGATGGCTCAACTCAGGTTTGACCCTCATAAAAGGTCAAATACCACATTCTTTATTTGAAGTCTAATTCAAATTTTGTTTTCCAATCCCAAAAATTTTCTAAAAAGGGTATCCAAATTCGCTCTCAGATCCAAAACTTTGCACCTGTACCTGCAAGAAAATGGGGGTTTTTGTTGTATGGGGGGTTTTCCTTGGTCAAACCCTGATTTGGAATCAACCTTAATATTGAAATTGAAATGGAGAATGCTAGCAAGTAGTAGAAAAGGATCTAACAATGAAGCTATGCAATTCAATAGATATGAAATTGTATTTGAAATGTAGACAAGTATATTGATATGAAAGCTTGAACACAATAATAAATGTAAATCAAACCTCCATGATTGTATGCTTGGAATTCACCTTGGTAAGAGATTGAAATGGATCTTGAAGATGAACAAAGGATCTTGAAGGAAGATCACACCATCATGATGGCTAGATCTAGGGTTTGAATGATAAATCTTGAATGCTTGAACCAAATCCCTTCAATAGCTTAAATGCTTGAATCCTTGATCTTCAATAGAGAACTTGGATGGAGAAGAAGACTTGAATGCTTGCTTGATCACCTTAAGAGCTTGAGTGCTTGAGATGTGAATGATGGATGTGAAAATGAGAGAGGAAGGCCTCCTTTTATAGTGATATAGGGCACACTCCTCTAGATGGGCCACCTTGGAGAATTAAATCCCAATTAGGTCCTCACCTTTAGAAAATATACCTAGATTAAATGCAATTAAAGGATTTACCATTTCAAAACCTGAAATGGCTGACTCGAAAGCGGGAAAATAAATCTCCCGAAAGCCCGAAGCCTGGAGATTCTAGAATTTGAAATTTTGGAGGAAAGGGTCAAAGTTGACATTGACCCTAACCTAGTCACGGTTGACCTAAGACATTGACCTTTTTCTTAGGTTGACTCAAAACTAAATTAGGAGGTCCCAGGGATGCCCAAAAACCTAGAAATGATGCCAGAATAGGATAGAATGTCAGGAATAGACATAAAATCCTATGATTCTTGAAATGAAGGCCAAGAGGATCCATTTATAAATCCTACCTAGAAAATAGAGCCATGGAAGAGGGAAATTCAGGAGAATCCTTAAGATCCTAACCCTAATTTCACCTAGAATGAAGCAGAAAAGAAGTGGAAAGTAGGGAGAAAGCCAGATCAAAGAAAAGACCAATTCAAGGCATCCAATATGACCCCAAACCACTTACTCAGAGGGCTAAATGCTCTTAACATGGAAGTGCTTCCATTTTAAGATGATACAGTTTTAAATCACATTCAATCTTAAGTAAATAAAAGGAAATCAAAGGAAAATCAAAGCAATCTTCATTCTTTTTGTTCTAGAAAGAAAAAACTCTTGAATGCTTTCACAAATTTTCATGCATAAAATCAATCTAGGAACCTATTTTTGGGGTTTAAAATTGAATTTTAGAGCACCAAATCTTGAGTGAAGCTAAGAAATTGAATCAAATTGCAAAGAAACTTTTCATTTCAGTTCTAAAAGAAAAAGAACAAAATATTGAATGAATTAAGGTTGGAAAACAAAGCATTTCAAAAGTTCAAATCAATTTCCTAAAAGATACAACTCAATCTTGAGTGCCAAGGTAAACCAACTTGCAAGATCTCTTTTAAAGATTTTTGTGTCTTCAAGGAAATGGACAGATCAAACTCATAAACATAGGTGTCCTCAAGCTTTGATTTCCAAAACTCACTAATCAATTTGGGAAAGAACATCTTCTTGGTGTATTTGTTAAAAAGTTTCCAATTTTGCAAAAGCCTTGTTAGCTAAATAACATAGAAAAAGTTAGACTTGGACAAGTTCACCTATTTCACTTTTAGAGAAGCCTATCCAAAGAGAAAAGTGCTTCCTCTTTGGAGAATGAATTCAAACTAGTACTTCCCCAACTAGTATACAAATAAACCATTGAGAAAACTCTCGCTTCATTCCCTCAAGCTCAGGTGATGCATGTTGATGGTAGCCTAAGGTAGGTGAATATCGCTACTATTTCAACATGGTCAACTAGGCTCTTAAGTGAGTCACTGTTGGAAACAATTGTCTAAAGGAAATTGCTACTCAATTATGTATTGTCTTTGATGTCACACAATGTCATAGTCCATAGCAATCAGATCCTACCGAGCTCAGTCGGTCTACCAGACAGGAATATTAGTGCTTACCGAGTCCACTCGGTTATCGAAGAAAAGTAGTGTCTACCGAGTTCACTCAGTTTCCAAAGAAAATTTAGTATTTACCGAGTTCACTCAGTTATCAAAAAAAAGTTAGTGTTTACCGAGTTCACTCGGTTATCAAAAAAAAAAGTTAGTGTTTACCGAGTTCAGTTGGTCATCGAAGAAAAGTTAGTGTTTACCGAGTTCAGTTGGTTATCGAAGGTAAAAGATTGTCGGTGTTTACCGAGTTCCCTCAGTCTCTGAAAGATTATAGAAAGTTATGGTCACCGAGCACTGTCGGCCCTTGAAGGATTTTTGCAAATAGAGTTTTCTTAATTCAGCCGATTGTTATACTAAATAATGTCAATTTGACAAATCTAAAATCATATAAATAAAAGGTCAAATGTGAAAAGTAAACAAGAAATACATAGCAAAAGATTTACAGAAGAAAAGCAGGAAAGGTGTATGCGAATTTGTGAAGGATGTTCAGATATCCTTGAGGTGCAGCAGAGATTTATTCAATTAGAAAGGATCAGACTTATGCAAAACAAAGATCTATAATCAGCAAGACAGTTGCATTATTATATAGGTCATTTTTTCATTGTTACCTTCTTATCATTGTAACAGTGAATTCTAAATCTCTTAACCGAGTTGGTTTAACAACCATATTGTAAATCCTCTAACAAGGTGACAATTCCATTGAATTGTTTTCAAGACCTCTTACCAGGCCACTCCTAGCAGGGTGTTTTAAATCCTCTAACAAGGTCACACCTAACAGTGTGTTTTGTAACCTTTTACCGGGTTGGCTTCTAACCGGGCATCACTTCAGAAAAGTGAAAATCAGTATCTAGATACATTGGTGGTTTTTCCCATATTGGGTTTCCATGTTAAATCTTGTGTCTCTTGTGTTCTTAATTGCTTTCTCAATCATATACATGTGCTGATGAATATCTAAAGATAATTTTGCTAATACTTTCTGCATCTTCAAAGTTACTGCAATCTATTGACCGAGTGCTAAAATAGATACCATTGTTAAGATATCCTAAGGGATCTGGAAAGAATTAATTGTGAAGTGTTTTATGGTTGACTGATTCACCCCCCCCCCTCTCAGTCACTTCATCCATATTCCATCAATTGGTATCAGAGCTTTTGGTGCTTGCAGGAAGGGTTTCAAAGACCTAAGCTAAAGATCAGGATGTCTTACAAGAGGGAAATTCCAAAGCTCAATAGAGATAACTTGTCAGCATGGCAAGGTCTCATGCGACTTCATCTGGCTTCCATTGGCGATTCAGGATGCAAATACATTGATGAAGAATACACAATTCCTAATGGCGCATTAACTGTTGAAGACATTGCAGATAAAAAGACTCACAACAACATGATGATAGACATTGCATCTGCTCTCAGCTATGAAGAATTTGATGATATTAAAGACTGCACTAATGCATATGAAATGTGGATGGCACTAAAGAAAATATATGGTGGTGATGCAAATGTGAAAAGAGCCAAAGGAGAAAGCCTAAGAGGATAGTTTGACAAGATGAATATGAAGGAAGATGAAAACATTGCAAAATATGTTGAAAGAATCAAAGCAAGTTTAAGTGCAATTAGAGCTTCTGGAGGAACAATCTCAGATGAGACTGTTATAAGTAAGGTACTCAGAACATTACTCCCTATCTATGCAATAAGAGTATCAGCTATTCAAGAAAGAAGATGTGAAACAAACCATAATATAACTTTGGATGCTTTAGTTGGAAGATTGACAGCCTTTGAATTAGACAACTATGACAACTATGTTCCAAATTCCAAAAATATTGAATCAGCATTTGAGGCCAAGGTTTCACTAAAGAAGAACAAGAAAATTAAAGAAGTTCAGTCAGAAAGTGAAGAAGTATCAGAAGAAAGTTCTGATAGTGATCTTGAAATTGTAGAAGCATTACTTGCAAAGAAGTACTCTAGAGGGAAAGGTAAATATAAAGGTAAAACTCCTTTAATCTATTTTTCATGTGAAGAAATTGGACATATTGCAGCTAGGTGCCCAAACAAGCAAGTCAAGGAAGAGAAGAGAAGTCACAAGTACTATGGCAAAAAGAATTTCAAATCATACAAGGATAAAGGTAAGAAATCATGTTTTATGGCTAAAGATTCTGATGATAGTGAAGAAGAAATTGTCTTTATTGCTATAAAAGATGAATCTGATGATGATGAAGATAAGATGGAACTTATTTCTCATATAAGAAAAGATGATATATGGATAATAGAAAGTGGATTTTCACACCACATGACTGGTGACAAGACAAAATTTGAATATCTAGAAGACTGTGACAGTGGTAATGTAAGATTTGGAAACAATGAACCTTGTTGTATAAAAGGAAAAGGAAGAATCTCATTAACCAAAGAACTCATATGTGATAATGCTTATTGGGTTGAAGGACTAAAACATAATCTTCTAAGTGTAGCACAGCTAATCAACACTGGTTTCAAGGTTGAATTCATGAATGGTCAAGCAAGACTGCTGGATGGAAAAGGAAAACTCATTGGATCAGGAAAACAAACAAAAGGTAACTTATTTTATCTTGATCTCAGTGAATATTCATGCTTTATTGCTCAAATAGAAGAAAGTTGGCTATGGCACAAAAGGTTATGTCATGTGAATTTTGATAACATGATAAAAATAAGAAAATTCAAGAAGGTTAGAGGCATTCCTACTTTGAAGAAACCTGACACTGGTCTATGTAAGAATTGTCAGATTGGCAAAATGAGTAAAACTAGTTTCAAGAGTAAGAACTATCAGTCTAAAGAAATTTTGGAAATTGTGCATACTGATTTATGTGGACCTATTGGTATACAAAGCTATACTGGAGATAAATTCTTTATTCTTTTCGTTGATGATTATTCTAGAATGATGACTGTTATGTATTTAAGAGAAAAATCAGAAGCATTTGAAAAGTTCAAATGGTACTTAGCAAGAGTGGAAAAGGAAACAGGGAAAAGATTGAAATGCTTAAGATCAGACAGAGGTGGTGAATTCATCTCCCATGATTTTAACAACTTTTGCATTGAAAGAGGAATCAAAAGACAGGTATCAGCTCCTAGAACTCTTGAGCAGAATGGAATAGCAGAAAGAAGAAACAGATCTATTATGGATTGTGTAAGGACTCTAATGATAGAAAAGAACATCGCTATAAAGTATTGGAAGGAAGCTATCAGCACTGCAGTTCATACCTTGAACCAGGTACAACTGAAGAAAGACACATTCAAAACTCCTTATGAATTATGGTATGGCTATAAACCCAATATAAGTTACATGAAAATATTTGGTAGCAAGTGTTATATCTTAAAAGAATCCAGAAGAAATAAATTTGATGTGAAAAGTGATGAAGGAATATTCCTAGGATATTCTAGCAAAAGCAAGGCATACAAATGTCTGAACTTATCTACTCACAAAGTCATAGAAAGTATACATGTAAAATTTGATGAGTTTGCAGAAAAGACTGAGGAAGAAAGCAAAAGGGAACCTGAGAACTACAGAAGATTTGTTTACATTGAACCTGAAACATTGGCAGACACAACTATCAGTAAGGAAACTATATCTACCGAGCTGAGCACAGTTACCAAGTCACAAACTAAGTCACAGGAAGAAGTTCAAACTGAGTCACAGGAAGGAATTCAAACTGAGTCTCAGCCTGAAGTTACCGAGCAAATATCTACCAAGCCTGAGCAACCTGAAGAAGAGATCCTAGAAGACAACAGCATGAATCATTCAAAAGGCAAGGAACCTATACTAGCCAAATATGTCAGAAGACATCATACACCAGATCAAATCATTGGAAACAAATCAGATGGTACTATGACAAGAAGCAAGCTAAAAGGTACATGTCTGCTTACTGACTTTAAACCTAGAAATATCAAAGATGCATTGGAAAATGAAAGTTGGATTGAAGCAATGAATGAAGAATTAGAACAAATACAAAAGAACAAAACTTGGACTCTTGTACCTAGGCCTAAAGATAAGAATGTAATTGGAACAACATGGGTATTCAGGAATAAGCTGAATGAAGATGGTCAAGTATCTAGAAACAAAGCTAGACTGGTATGTAAAGGTTATTCTCAAGAAGAAGGTATAGATTATGGAGAAACTTTTGCTCCTGTTGCAAGATTAGAAGGTGTAAGAACTCTACTTGCTTATGCAACACACAAAGGATTTAAGGTATATCAGATGGATATAAAATCTGCATTTCTCAATGGAATTCTTGATGAAGAAGTCTACATTGAACAACCTGAAGGTTTTGTTGATCCAGATAAAAGGGACATGGTCTGCAGGTTACACAAAGCATTGTATAGTTTAAAACAAGCTCCTAGAGCATGGTATGAAAGACTCCATAACTATTTGATTCAGATTAATTTCAAAAGAGCTAATGATAACAGTAATCTGTATATTAAAGAAGGACCAGATGACAAAATTGTATTGGCAGAAATATTTGTGGATGATACTATATTTACAGGGAATGAGGATCAGTGCAAAGAATTTTCAGAACAAATGAACAAAGAATTTGAAATGTCTATGTTTGGTTTAATAAAATTCTTTGTTGGTCTTCAAATTCAGCAAAGCAAGAATGGTATATACATTACTCAATCCAAATACATTAAGGAAATACTTAAGAAGTTTGGTATGGAAGATTCAAAACCAGTTGGTACACCCATGTGTACTGGATTGAAACTTACCAAAAATGATGATTCAAAAGAAGTTGATCAGACCCTATACCGATCTATGATTGGAAAATTGCAGTATGTAGTACATACAAGACTTGATATTACCTTATCAGTCGGTATAGTAGCTAGATTCTCAGCAAAACCTAAGGAAAATCACATGATGGCAATCAAAAGAATCTTAAGATACTTAAGAGGAACTGAAGAATATGGTTTGTGGTATAAATTTGGAGGCAATCTAGACTTGAAAGTGTTTACTGATGCTGATTGGGTAGCAAACATTGATGACAGAAAAAGCACAAGTGGTGGAGCATTTTTTCTTGGAAAAAGACTGGTATCCTGGACTAGTAAAAAGTAGAATTGCACATCTCAATCCACAGCTGAAGCAGAATATGTTGCTGCTGCAGTAAACTGTTCAAATATTGTTTGGTTTAAATAGCTATTAGAAGGTATGAAGGTTGAAATCAAAGAACCAGTTGTTATATTTTGTGACAATACCAGTGCAATAAACATCTCTAAGAATCCAGTGATGCATTCCAAAACCAAGCACATTGCTATTAAATATCACTTTGTCAGAGAATTGGTGCAGGATAAGGAAATCAGATTAGAATATATTCATACAAAAGAATAGATTGCAGACATTTTTACCAAACCATTACCTAAGGATGCATTTGTGTATCTAAGAGGTAAGTTAGGGGTCATTCCCCTATCCGAGGCTCACTAAATACAGTTTTAGTGATGCATCAACCAGAACATGACTGAAAATCAACTTGTTGATGCAGCATATTCAAGGAATCATTGCATATGAATCAGTACTTGAGGTACATTAATTTTCACCGGTAATATGTGAATTGTCTTTGGCATGTGTTGTCAAAGAGGGAGTGTTTGCTATGTCTTTTCTATTACTTCAAGAAATTTTCAATAGTCAGAAGGAAGAATTTTCAGGATACAGGAAGTTTGCTGACAGAGGGAGATTTGAATTTGAACCGAGCTAACTCTTTCAAATTTCTTATGATATGACATATTGTGTTGCCTAAACACAAGAAAGCTAGACTTCACAATTCCCAAGTTTATCAAGAGAAGAAAGATGTAGTGAGAAATCTCAAAGATCACCAACCTTCCCTCAAAGTGATCCAAGTAGAAGAAAATAATCAAGAGAGACTGGACAACATAGAGTATAACACAAGAGTGAAATAATTTTCATAACGATTCTAGGTTAATCATCACTGTGTCAATCTAGAGAGAGAGGACTAGTTTGGTCCATCTTATATCCTTCATTCCTTCAAAATCCCACAATCCTATCTCAACATCCTTTTCATCCCAGACCATTCTTATATTCATCTTTGCATCACCATCTATCCCTAGTTGCATCCTAAGTCATTTTTAGTTTCATCCTTACATTATTTATCATCTTCCTAGGTGCATCACAGGTCATCTTTTTCAGCTACCTCTAGGTCATCCTAATAGAAATAACATCATTCTATAATCCTTCATCATCTTTCCATTTGTAAATCCCAAATTAGAATCCTTGTCATCATCCATCATCTTTTATCCAAATCTAGCATCCATCATCCATGTCAGAAACCCACCATCCTTGAACTAAATCCAGTGATCCAAATCCATCCACTTCATGTCTAAATCCTTTGAGTTACATCAAATCCTTAACCAAATCAGAAATGTTCACCTTGTGACTAAGAATTTTCCAGGGAATCTTTACTTTTCCTTGTAAGCCTCATCATCTCGAGCAAGAGATTGGCATACATTGATAAAGAATCCAATTTTCCAAAGATCATAAGTCTATCTTAGGTTGGTAGTCCTCTTTGATCCTACATCAGGAAGCAACAAATCATTTGACCCAACACTTCGTAATCATTCACAATCTTCCACCAAGCTTCCATCATCCTTGACCCAAATAAGAGTATCCCACCAATCCTCCATCATCTTTGATCTAAATTAGAGCATCTCACCAATCCTTCATCATCCTACCATCGTTCAGTTGTTCCAAATCCTTGCATCCCATCTTAGAAATCCATTATCTTTAGAGTTCTTAGAAACATCTTGCATCTATCTATCATTTTCATTTTCATCCTTAGATCTACATTCCATGCCTCCCGAGATGAGATCTAAGAATAGAAGGAATATGGATCCCAAATGGGCCACTGGTTCCTTGGATCCTAACAATCCTACCAGTGCAATGGTAACCTAGGATCCCCAGAACCCACAAGTTGATAATGTGTGGGAAGACCCAAATGGACCACCCACTTTGGAAAGCCATATTGGCCAACTTTCTACATGAGGGTACTCCCATTCCACCACATCTCCAACCCATCATATCCATCAAATCCATCCAAATCCCACTACAAGTCTACACCCCCATCATCCAACAAATCCCTGATCCCAACTTACACATATCTAAGGAAGCCTCATCCATCCCCCACTTCTTGCAAAGCAATTTCACAAGCTCCACCACACAAGCCATAACACAATCCACTCCATTTTTCATCATGGGAACACTATCATCTTCGATGGCATCTCAATCCATTACCTAGGCCCAAAGCTTTGCACAAAACCAACCTCCACCTCTTACACAAGCCGCCACACAAGAAGTTCCTCCACCATCCATGAGCCAAGTAACATCATCATTTCTGGAGGCAACACAATCATTTCCTTCTTTTTCCCAACAAGCCTATGCTTCAGTATCATCATTTTTAGGAACAATGCAATTGTTCCCCTTTCCTACTTAGCAAGCTTCCATGTCAACATCACCCTTTCTATGGGGAACATAAGCATTTCCTTCCACTTCCCAACCAAGATTTTACTAAACATACATTCCACCTCCACCTTTCATCTCCAATACACAAACCCAACAAACTACTTTCACAATAGGCATACCTTCCATGGGATTTCCAAATCTACCACCTACATCCCAAATCCCCACCTCTATATTTCCAACATCCTCCACATCACAACTCCCACCATGGACCGGTTCTCATTAGGGCCTTACTAGAGAAGAAATGAAAGCCTTATGAATACCAACCTACTCTCCTATTAGGATCGGGAACACTGAGAGGGGGGGAGGGGGGTGAATCAGTGTTCACTGTATTTTAACTTTTTCTTTTAATCTTTATTTTGAACTTAAATGCTTAAGTACTGAAATAAACATTCACATAAACATGAAACATGAAATCAACACATGACACCTATATGGTTATGGGGAAACCCAAATAGGTAAAAACCCCAGTGGGACTTCATACCCACTAATATTCTGCACTAGTGTTTTGTGATCCTTGTGAGAAGATCGTTTACCCTGTTAGGAGTAGCTTAACAATGCTTTTAGTATAGTAGACCTTGTTAAGGGTCAGACCCTGTTAGGAGTCTTTTACAATGATCCCTATTATGGGAGTGGACACACTATCCTAGAGCACTTCTTAAATGGTGAAGGCTACAACCTTCTGATTTTAGATACACACTATATCTGCTGGTGAACTGTCACTGTGACACTACTTGTCTGATCAGTTCCTTTGGTGCACTGATGCTTTGACCTCTAGAAAATCTCTAATACATCTTATGTTATCTTTTCATACCTCTACTCTACTTATCAGTACTCTATTATAACTTCCATACCGAATACAATGGGCGCACCTTATATTTATGTGCTTATACAAAATACATAATTATGTCATCCCTATAACTAATTACAAACAATGCTTCCAAATGAATTGGCTTAAGCATGATTACAATTATACATATAAACATGTTAGAAACCTAAATATAATAGGCACATGTCCTTTAAAATATTACATTACAATTGCAAATCAAAATGCTAACTGTCAGCTCCATGCTCTATTCTCTGTTGGCACACACTGGCTATGCAACTTCAACTAACTATAACTTTCACATATTTGCATATCTACTTATGCACTCATAGAATAAGAAATAATAGTCTAACCAAATTAACTTATAGGGTTCATACCATAATTCATCCGTACACATGTGCGTTGATGCTCTGAGCTACTAGAACTCTATACACTATCCAGTCTTCAACACTTAACTGAATTCTGATCATTACATGAAGTGCGCTGAATCCAAACTACTGTATGACTTTGTTTCCATAATGAAAACACTATATCTAGTCATATACTATAGTATATAAAACTTTCCAACAATCACCCCCTTTTTCATTGATGGCAACAAAAGAATATGGCCAAGTTGCTAACTGTTCCTTTACACAAAAGCTTTTGTCTTCTATACATAATCTTATATCTCCCTATACATATATATACTCCATATTCTATACACAACTCCCCCTTTGACATTAATGAAAAAGGTGCATCAAAAAACTATATATACACATACTCACTAAGGGAAAACATCCAGATATGCAATCTTGAGGTTCTGGATCTCCTTCTTCCAAAAGGTTATCAAAGAGTTAACTATCTGGAGATGGGCACATAATGCATATTGAAGCTTCTCCATCTTCTCCAAGTCACTAATGAGACCACGATCATAAGTTACCATGGTGGCATCAATCTCCTTTATATTCTGATTGAGGATGTCTAAAGAGGGTGCAAGACCATTCCTCAACTAAGTCTGTCTGGACCTTATGCTTGTTATCTCTTTTTCTTCCTTCTCAATCTTGTCTATCTGTCCTTGGTAGAAATTGTTTCACATGTTCACATTAGTGGCTATGTCTGACACTAAATTCTTTACCTTCTCAATCATTGCTTCTGCCTCTTTTATCTTCTTGAAGTGAGCATCAATGAGCTTGTCTTGATCCATGCATGCTGCAATTATCCTTCTTCCTTCATCAGAAAATTCTTTCAAGGATGCTTAACCAGACTTAAGAGAATTCAAGTCTAGTGTAAAGTTTCTCACTAACTCATTTAGTCTCTTCTTTAAGTACTTCTCTTCTGCTACTATGGATGCAGATTCTTCTAGGGTAGAAAAATTTCTTTTGAACTGTGAGAGGATTGAACTCACATCATCAACCGAATGTACTTTTAGCACTTTCTTATCCTCTGGTAGAAAACTGTTCAAAATATTCACTAATTCTATCAAGAGAGGATTCCTCATAACTTGTTTTTCTTTTGCCTTCTCCATAGCCAAGACTCTGAACTTAATCAAGTCTTCTTCTTTCTTATCAAATACATCTTCTCTGAGTTCTTCTTCTTGCTGAGTGGGAGGTGTATTACTGCATAAGATTTCAGCTTCTTCAGTACTAACAAATGCTTCCTCAAACTTGTCCAAATCCTTATCAGTAGCCTCCATGGCTATCTCCACATTATCTATGATAATAGTGTTTCCTTCATGTGATTCTGAGATGGGTGTAGACTTGTTTGCTTCTATTTGAGTTTCTGCTATGGGCGCTGAGTCCTGAGGACCTATCACTGGTACATTGGAGGTCTTTGCTTCTTTGTCTTGCTTACTAGGTGTTTGAGAGATGGGTGCAGACATAGGTTTTATGTGCTACTCTAAGAGTACCTTCTCAAAATCCTTCTTTGTCTCCTGAGAAATCAGCTCATAGTCTTTGTTCATGAGGTGAAGTGTCCTCATCTTTTTTCTTAAGTGCGGCTTCACTAGATTTAGTAATAAAGACCTTTCTTCAATAGAGCATACTGGAAGGGTGGAATCAAGAATTTGTTCCTTATTCTAAAGTCTTCTTCAATGGCTTGTCTCTTCAAAGTATCCATTATGTCCCACACTTTATCAGGAATTTCTATTTTTAATTCAAGAAATATCTTCTTGAACTTTATCATGTGTTTGATAATCATACCATGTATTTCTGATTTGTCAATTTCACTGTATGTTTCATAATACTTTCCCACCTAATCAATTCTTTTGTCATCAACAATTCTAGTGCTCAATACTTTAAGGCTTGGTCTAAATCCTGCCTTAGGAGGTGCTTGAATGATTTTCTTGCTCCTTAATGCTCACAAGGATGGATGACTAGTGCTAGCTTCTTTCTTCCTCTTGATTATAGGCTTATACTTTGGCAGAGTGGTAAGATCAATAGTATCTATGGGCGCAAAAGGAGTATAATATTATTTACCCTTTTGATTGTCATCTAATTCAGTTTTCATCTTCTTCAACTTAGGATCTTCTTGTTCTTCCTTTGCTACACTGTTAAGTTTTGCATCAACTTCTCTGGTCTTTTCCTCATAGGTTCCCCACCTAGGTTCATTAGGATCTTTGGGGGCTGACAAAAGTATCCTATGCATAAGCTTCTAGAACTTGTTCCTCTACCTCATACCCAAGTGGATGAATCCACTTAGTTCTAGGCTCAACAACTTCCATACAAGTAGTATCAATTTCCACCATAAAACAAATTGAATCCTTATACTTATCCACAATACTTTCTAGAATAATGTACCTCATTTTCATCTTAACCCTAAAGGTATTCAATTCCAATGTTATATAGTCTCTTAGTGTACTTTTTGTGGATGCTTTGTTTGATATCTGAGGCATTTTTGGAATGGACTTGTCCAAATACAAATATGAAACTCTTCCAACTATATGAAGGTACATATAGATGATTAGGGACCCAAACCTAAATATCTTTGTCTTGTCATGCTTGATGGCCTTGATGTTATCTATCAACTATGCATGCAAGATCTCACACAAGTTGAATTCCCCATCTTCCTTCACTAGTCTGATGGTTGCTAGAATAGTGCCCGCAAACACACTATTCACTCTACTGGTGTGATAAAATCTATAACCCAGTATCATTGACATCAATTTGATGTTTGCTTGCTTAATTAGCTCAATAGTCATGCCGCACCTATCACTCCTTAACTTACATTCTTGTTCAACCATTTTCCTGACATCCTTGCCCACAGGAAGGATGGTGCCTGTCCTAGAAAGGCTTGTAATCTCATGAAATAAGTCATTTGTGATTCTTACTAGAACATCTCCAATCTTAAATAGATAATCATGGATTCTGATTAATAAGATCTTTATCCATTCTATCTCATAAAATTCATATGCCATAGCATACTCAAAAATAGGGTGATCATTCCATTTGGTGTATTCATCCATGAATGTTTTATCCCATTTCAACATGGTATCCATGTGCACCCTTAATCTATCTAGTCCAACAGGTTCTTTCTTATAGTAGATGTAAGCCCTTATGTCTTCCACATGCATGATGCCCATAGGCATGTAGAAGAAAGCTCCCTCTAAATCATCTAGGGTTGATTTGAATGGGTGCCTCTTGAAAACATATCTTTTCTTCTTAGCGACATTGAAAACAATGGGAGTGGCCATGACTTACTTGTTAATTGCTTTCCAACTGAACTTAGAGATAATCTGACAGCTTCTGAATTGGCACAATGAGCTAGGGTTTCTACAACTAATCAAATGCACTACAAACACTGATAGTTCAATATCCAAGACTTCACAACAACTTCCAAGGCTCCTTCTACTCTCTATCACTTCAAAATTTCAAACTCAAGCTCCACTAACAATAAGCATGTGTGCTGTTGCACAAAGGGTCGTATACACTCCAAAAGCTTAAGTCCAAAGGTGCATACTCTAAGGATGAATATACTAGCCACATAGGGGTATAGAGATAAATTAGCTCCCCCTATGACCCTAAGGGCCATTCATGCAGATGTAGAAGGTGCGTCCACTAGGGATGCATCCAATACACTCTCATCAGTCTTTTCCTTCTTTTTCTCTAACCAAATCATGCTTGCATCATCTGAGGCTTTGACAAAGTTAACTTATCCTATGGGATCCAAAGCTGGTTCTTCGGCCTTTTTAGGGCTTTCCTGACCTTGCATCCTCGATCTACAAAATCTTGAGATATGTCCAGCTTTGTTACAAGAGTGACAAATGACTGGAGGTCTTATATTCCTTAGTGCATTGACATGAGTCACCATTCTGCATTATTTTGCTATGTGACCATTATAGTTACATATCTGGCATGTAACATTCTAAGCACTTCTTACATTTGTCTGGTTCTGATTTCTTTGATCTTTCTAAATTATATTTTTCTTACTAGTCTTGCAATTCATAGCTCTATGACCAAACTTGTTGCATGAATAGCAGTAACCATTAAAAGGATTTACCTCTGTACAGTTCCTTGCAATGTGTCCATGCTTGTTACAAGAAAAATAGGTGTGTTCTACTTGCTTGCACTCATTATTAGGTGGTCCACCATTATCTATGGTTTGATCTTCAGTCTTTTATGCATTAGTAGAGTCTGTTTGTGAATCCTTTCTTGCTTGCATATTGTCAATCTGATTTTGTGCTTCATTATATCCAATACAACTGGTGTCTCCTTTGGCTCTTCTTGCATACAACTGAGATTCTACCAAATCAGCATTGATGTGTAATTTGTCAATATGATTCTTTGCTTCTTTCAATTCAGACTCCAAGCTTTCTTTGCTATTTCTTAGCTCCAATATTCCCATGTTTTCTTTCCTTAGTTCTTCATTCAGCTGAAGGTTCTCTTTGATTTGTTCATCATAGACTGCCCAATTTTTAGTCATCTTATCATCAACCTCTTCAAGTTTTTCTTTTAAGGATTTTTTTTCTTCATTTAGCTTCTTGACCATTGTCCCTAGATGACTGGTAGAGAATTCTTTCAAATCTTTCCTTAGCTTCTTGATGACTAACTAAGCATCACTGAGTTTATCCTTTAGTTCTTCAGATTCTCTTTCTAACTTGTCCATATCTTCAAGAGTAGCTTCAAGATTTCTTTTTAGATGTTTCATTTCATCTTTGTCCATGATCTCCTCAAGTGGTTAAACTTCTATGTTGAGGACTAGAGCTCTGATACCAATTTTTAGGAATGGGAACACTGAGAGGGGGGGGTGAATCAGTGTTCACTATATTTTAACTTTTCCTTTTAATCTTTATTCTAAAATAAAATTCTTAAGTACTAAAATAAACATTCACATAAACATGAAACATTAAATCAACACATGACACCAATATGTTTACGGGGAAACCCAAATAGGTAAAAACCCCGGTGGGACTTGATACCCACTAATATTCTGCACTAGTGTTTTGTGATCCTTGTTAGAAGATCCTTTACCCTGTTAGGAGTTGTATGGTGAAAATGTGACCACACTTCTATGAATCATTACATGCAAGGGAACTCAAGAATGAGGCCTCACAAATCGATCCATAACTCCCTAGGCATGGAGTGCAAGGGTTTTAAGAATGCTCTCAGCTAGAGCTATTTAGCCAATAACCTTGCTAGTAAATCATGCAATGGGAGATTCAATGAAGACAAGGGAAAGAATGCCAATATCCCCAAGAATCAAATGAAATGCAATGCAATGCAAGCTAGCTAAGAATGAAGATGCAAGCTAAGCTATGGAAATGAAAGTACAATGCAAGCTAAGCTATGAAAATTAAAGATGCAAGAAATGAAATCTAACTATGAAGCAAGAAAGCCATGATGATGCAAGAATGAAGACAAGAAGATAGAGTGTTGATGAAGATCCAAGATGAATGCCAATAATGCTCCAAATCTTCAAACCCTAGATGCAAGAATATCTCCAAAAGCTCCAAGATGACCTAGAAAACTTGTAGCATAACAATAACATAAAAATTGTGTGTGCAAATGAGGAAGAGAGCTCTCCTTTTATAGGGAATGAAAAAGGAATGGGCCATGGAGATTAAGAGGAAAAAGATTTAATCAACGGTGGAGAAAAAAAGAAGCTTGATCCTTGTTCACAAATATCTTCCAATAAGAAAATTAGAAGCATTTACTTTATGTTGAGCATTTAATTTATGTCCATGTGAGACAAAAAGTACTTTTTCTTTTATTTTATTTTTATTTTTCTTTATAAATAAGAATTAAATGCTTTATTTGTGCAACATAGGATAAGAAGAAAAGGTGGGCTTTTTATTTATTAAAAGGGGAGGAAATATTCCTTTTAAATAAATAAAAACTTAGGATAAAATGGTTAGCCCATAGAAAATAATCGAATAAATGATAGCACAAGGATTTGATCAAGAATAAGCAATTTATGATTTAGCAAAAGGGGCTAATAGTCTAGGTGACCATTTTTAGGTGTATACATTTTGCCCCTCTTTGACTAATGTGTGATCGATCTGGAAACACATGTAGTCAAAGAATAGATCAGCCAAGAAGGCAAGTAGACAACCAAGAAAGCAAGCAATAGCAATTTTGATAGATGTGAGATTGATTTGGGATCACATGCAGTCAAAGAATAAAATAGCCAAGAAGGCAAGCAAGTAGCCAAGAAGGCAAGAAGATAGTGATCTGACTCCAAAGAATGAAGTACAGAGAGATAGAAAATCTTGCATGGTCAGCCTGGTAGTGACAGTACTGAACACTTAGGAAAGAGAGAGCTAATAAGATATGATGTGTCTGCCCCCTCGGGATCGAAAGCGAAATCAAGTAGAGGGAATGCAGAAGCAAGAGCAACATGATCAAATCACTAGAAATCATAATCGAAGATGAAAGATAATAGAATAACCATCAACCAATGAAGGGATGCCCCACACATGGGACACGGGGCATGAACCTATCGGTCCCTCAACCCGTAAATGCCATAGAGGGGGGAATTGGAACTTGGGATTTGAATGAAAGACTAGAAGGTTGAAAGAGATGGGGATGAAGAGGTTATGATTCCCTAGCGAAGATCAAAGGATCAGGCCTCAAAAGGTTAGCCAACTGTGCGGAAAAAGGAGAAAGGGTCAAGGTGAATGTGGATTTCAGTTTCGATCCCAAAATGAAGAGAAAATGATGTGAGATGAAGGACAAGAAAGTGAAAGACATGATCAGGAAGAAGTGAAAGGTGAGCGCAGCTGATTAACAAGTCCATGAAAAATGAAAGGAGAGCTCTCTCCATATGCAAGATGCAAAACTAAACTAACATGAACCTAAGAAATGCAAGCTACATGAAAAGTGGTTTACTTGCAAGGTTACAAAGCCAATAGACATCTAATATTCATCATCGAGCGTTATTGGTAGTGTCGCAAGATCATACAATACACACTAGCATAACTATGTGAATATGAATATGATCTTTATCAGATAGGAATGTGGAAATCTCACCTAGGCATCAAAGACATGTAGGTCAAGATGACTAGTGCAGTGAGATTACCTAAGTTTAATATAACAAGATTATACTCGCATCGAGACACAAGGAAAGTCAAGATGGCTACAAGTATGCACTTGCACAAAAATAGTCAGGATAATACCCTGTTAATCCACAATGTCAAGTAAGACCAGCATAAATGCTCATGACAGTTAGGATCAACAAAATATACCCACAAGCAGAAAAAGCAATAAAACATGTTCTCATACCCTCAGTCTTCTAGCTATGCATCATCAAAAACTTCTCAGGGAGAGACCACTCAGCAAAGAAATCATCATAGACAGCATGAAAAGAAATAAATTCAAAGAAATCTCAGCAAGTCAAGTGCGTGTGTGTAGGTCATAGAGTCAAACTTTGAGTATTGCATCTGCAAATGAGAAATATCGCATCATACTAGACTGCAGGTAGGACATCTGATAAGTGTTGAGAAACACTCGACGCAAGGGTAGTGTTGAAAAACACCATTGGGGTGGTGTTGAAAAACACCATTGGAACCAAGTTGCCCAAGAAACCCAGACGCACAAAGAGACCCAAGATAAGCTTAAAGCAACATATGCCCCCTAGACTAAGACAAGAATCAATTCCAGGCTAGGAGAGGCAAAGTGAGAAGTGGAGCGAAAGAGCGCCATGCAAGACTGATAGACATAGGTGTAGAGGGTCTCAAGTAGCGCCTGTTTCCAGGTTTTCACCACTTGATAGATTTTTTTAGGACTTTTTATAATTTTTTTGTATTTTTGCTACCAAGCCGCCTGTTTCCAGGTTTTCACCAAGGCACTTTTTCTATTTTTTTTTGAATTTTTTGAATTTTTTTATTTTTTTGGTGAGACATCAAAGCGCCTATTGCTAGGTTTTCACTAGGATGCTCATTTTTTCAGTACTGTATATGCTTTTTAGGTTTTTTTAGCATCATATATGATTTTTTTTGTAATTTTTTCAGGATCATAAAGTATATACAAGGAATGCCCCAGACAGGAACGAGCATTAAAGATCTACTTCCTTTGATGTAGAGAACTGATAGGCCCCAGGCCCAAATGCTATAGCTGTGATGATAGGAGGTCTCAACCAGTTTGACCAATAATAACCATCCCTAAGCAATGTCTGAGTTAGTGGAGGATCATTAGAATGTGATCCACATATGCCATCATGGATTTCAGCTAGTACTTTTTCTAACTCCTCTATTTCTAGACACTTAAGGAGAGTTCCATCTAGACCCTTCCTATACAAGCCACCAGAGACAAAGGCAAAGTGTAAGGGATGGCAGAAAGAATGGCATGGAGGAGTATGAGGTGGAAGACATGGAAAGATGGTAGGATTGTAAGATTTGTGAGCAGGATAGCGTAATTCATCCACCAGGAACTTGAAGCGAGATTTATGCTTTTTCATTTGTAAGATGGATATCAAAGTAACCAAGGCATTAGCAACTCTTTTCTCAGCTTTAGGAATGGGCTGAAGTATAACAGTTATGAGATCATGCTTGAAGTAATGCACCATTTGTTTGTAGAGAATCAGCTTCTCATCTTTTATTTTGGAGTCATTATTTTTGAGCAAATTTTTATCTTTACTTTTCTTAGGTTCGGATACTACCACAATGTGGTTTTTTCCATCCAACCATTGCTCTTTTCTTTTGACTTGATGACTGTGATGCTTGATTTCTGATTCAATCTTTTTTGTTGCTAGTTCACTGGTGGAAGAAGTAACAGGTGTTGATGTGAGATGAAATGGAGTGACTGGTTTAATAGCATTTATGTGAGGGATGTCATCTCTAGTAACAAGAGAGGTTGAGCCTATAGGGTAGGCTCCAAAAGTAGCTAGATCTAGATTCGTCATAGGAGGACCAACGTAGTCCACTAAGGCAATACGGGGAACAAACTCATCAGATCCAACACAAGACTCATCAACTACGTCGGGTGGGTTACGAGAAATATGAACTACATCAATATCCATATCTGTCATGGAAGAATCTTCTGGAAGAGGCTTAATATGCTGAGAAGTAGAAACACTCATGTCATTATGTGATAGATCACCTCTTTGTAGCAGTCGCTCAATGTTGTGATGTTGTCTATCATAGTGCAATGATTCTTTAGGAACATAGGTTCTAGACATAGAAGACTTAGCAATATCATCAGTAGGCATACATGCTTCCCCCCAAAGAAGTGAAGCAGAAGGAAGATCATCTCCCATGTGAGCCATAGTGTGTAGTGGTGACTCATCTGTATATGTGTCTAAATTACTGAGCATGGGAGTATTTCTGGAATCTTCTCTATAGATCCATTCTTGAATAGCTTGTTCTTCTCTTTCTTCTTCTAAAGGAATGGATGAAGGAATGAAAGTATCAAAGATCACCATAGCAGAAGTGGAAGGCTTCATTGTATCAGAAGGTTTCCCATATGACCTAGGAGAAATAGGTATAGAAGCAAATGAATCTAGCGTATATTCACCCATACCAAGGCTCATCATCTTAAGTGATGTCTCAGCAGCAACTAGAGACGTACTAGGATCAACAGAAGGTTCATTATGAGGAACAAATTTTTTAGCAGTAGCCAGAACATTAATAGCAATAGTATGGTCTCCAGGAATCACAACTTCAGTGCCATTGTATGGAAATTTGACGCACTGATGAAAAGTGGAAGGAACAGCCTACATGTCATGGATCCAAGGACGACCCAAAAGAATGTTATATGTGAGTGGGATGTCCAATACTTGGAAGCTAATATCTTTTGTGATAGGACCCACTCGGACAGGCAGTGTGACAAGACCTTTGGAAGATATTTCCTCTTCATCGTAAGCTTTTATAGTAATCTTCTTCTTGGAATCCACAGCAAATTTTGACAAACCCAACTATTGTATGACATTGAAAGAAACAATATTTAACCCTGCACCATTGTCTATCAGGACTCGGTGGACTTGGGTGTTGTAGACTAGAACTTCAATGTGTAAAGCCAAATTATGAGGGTGAGCAATAGATATGTCATCTTCTACAGAAAAGGAGAGAAATAGTGGAGATGAAATGTGGTTGACCATAGCCTGAAATTGATCTGGATCAATGTCTTTGGGGACATGTGCTGTATGCAAAGCTTTCTCAAGGATTTCTCTATGCGAAGGGGATAACTGAAGCAACTCAAAAATGGATATTTGGGCTGGCATCTTTTGCAAATGTTGGACAAGATCATAGCTAGGGGTGGCTGAAGGAGCCGCTTGTTTGGAAGGCAAAGCCTACTTGGGATCTTGCGCAGTTTTAAGGACAATCTTGGCTTGCCCCCTAGTAACAGCATTCAGTGTCTCACTTTGGTAAGATGAACTACCACGTGTTTGCAAGACCAATTTTGGCTTACCATGATTGGCTTTATTATCATCTTGAGATCTTACCATAAGAACACTCTCAACGGGCTCTACCATGTTGATCACAGGTGTATTAGAAGGATACATGTAATTGATCTTAGCATCATGATTCTTCTTATGTGCTTGAGAGGTTTCCCCCTTATCATGCTTAGGTAGAGGATCTTTGAAAGCTGTGTGATCAAAATTTCTAGTTAAGCCATCAGTGGAGATTGTGCCATTCTCAATAAGATCCTGAATATCATCCTTAAGCCTAAAACAATTGTCTGTCAGATGTCCCTTGTTTCTGTGATAATGACAATAAGAATCCTCTCACCACCATTCAGGCTTATCTAGTGGATCCCAGTTACCAGGTTTATCAGGAAGTGTAAGATATCCATTATCAACCAAAGTCTTAAGGATCACATCATAAGGTTCTGCCAATTTGGTATAGACTTGCTTTTGAAATGACTTCTTAGGCTTATCTGCATACTAAGGTTTAGGAGCACTATGAGTGTTGGCAGCTTCTTGTTGTTTTGCTGCATAGATAGCATTGGAGAGATTGAAAGTAGGCTCTTTAACTTTAGGAGTGTCAACAACCCCATCATTAACAACATACTTGTTCTTATTCCAAGGTTTGTTCTTGTCTTTGCCATTGCCTTTAACATCTTTATTAATAACAATATCCCCTTTTCTTATAGCTACATCCTCAATTCGATATGCACTTTCAACCATGTCATTGAAAGAAGGGAATAGTTGTTTCCTTAGATCATAATATAGCTCAGGCACCAGAGTGTTGACAAAAATATCAATCTTTTCTCTCTCGGGTAGCTGACAAGGATATCAAGAATACAATGACCTCCAACATTGTAAGTAAGTTGCAAATGGCTCACCTTGATGTTGTCTTAGATTACCAAGATCTATCAAGGTGACAGGTTGTTGGATGTTGTATGAATAGTGTTGTGTGAAGCGCATAGCTAACTCATCAAAAGTCTTCAAAGGAGGTGTCAACTTTGCAAACCATTCTAAAGCTTGTCCTCTTAAGCTTCGAGGGAATAATCGTAGAAGATATGTGTCTTCATGAAGAAAGTCCATACTAAGAGCATAAAAGTGACGTACATGATCATGGGGATCACCATTTCCATCATACTTGTCATATTTGGGAACCTCAATATCCCTAGGAAATGGGACCATGTATAGATTTTTATCAAAAGGAAGAGCACAAATTGATTCTACAAATTGATTCTTTCTATTGCCATTTGGGTAAGGCATTGATTTGTCCGACGCAGTTCTTCCTGAAGGACTTCCAATTTAGTTGGTACTCTTTGTTGGACAATTTGTCTAACATCATAGCTAGGAGGAAGCTTGTATCCTCTAGAAGTCATATATTGAAAATATTGATCGCCATTACGCTCTAAAAGCTTATGCATCATTCGTTGGGAGACCACATCTTGTTTAAATCTCATAAAATCCTCACTAGAAATCTCATCATCTTCCTCTGCCTCATGTTGAGAGGGAGGAGGTCTAGGAGGTGAAGAAGGCACACCAAAAGTAGGTCTTAGAGGAGATCTTGGTGGCGTGTTGTTGCCATTGTTTCCATTGGTAAAAAGAGGTCTATGCTCATGATTACTAGTCTCAGGTTGCTCATGAAATGTCCCTCTATAAGCCATGCGCCTAGTAGAATCCATTCTTTGTTGATTGTGTTCTTTGTCTAAGCGTGCTTGGTTATCCTTGTGCTTAAAGTGTGCTTGCAACTGTTGAAATTTTTCTTGTTTAGTCAAAGTGAGTGAGACACTGTCTGTGTTTTTGGGGGTCTTGAATGCAGAAAAGAGGAAACCTCCTTTGTACCACGGAGTAGCCTTAGAATCCTTAGATTGGTCAGAACTAGAACTGTCATTGCTAGTGGGCGCTCGTGAGCATCTAGTTGGAGAAGGTAACTGTGTATAATTAAACGGAGGGTGATTCTCCTGCTCAAATTGAGATCGAGTTGTAACCGGCATGAAAAGAGATGTTGGTTGACTAATAGAATGAGACAAAGTTTCTCAGATATGAGATAAGCAAAGCTAATAAAGATCACTTGTCAAAGTAGAACAATAGAGAGATGGCTCGTCAAAAGTGCTCAAGCACTTACAACAATCAATTGACTAAAGCCGAGCAGTGAGAAAGAAGCTCAATAAGCAAGTAGCTAGAGAGGTAACAGTGATGTGACAAGTGATCAAGAGTAGCATTCCTTAAGCTCAAATCCAATAATTTTAGCTCATTTGTTTCAGTCTAGAAAAAATCTAAGCATGTAGATAACAAACTAGCTTTAGATAAGAACAGAAAAGGACACTCTACGATAGGTTAAAATGCAAGTTTAGCAGCTCCGGATTGCAACAATGATAGGACAACAGAAATGACCCAGGCGATAGTTCTCAGGCAAACAGGGTGATACTTCACCTTAAGCCAGATGATAGTTTCTAGTAAGTGGGGTGACACTTTTGCAGAGTCGTACGACTCTATGACCAACGAACATAAAAATATCAGTTTGAAGTGTTTTAAAAGATCAAGTAAGTATATCAACAGATTTTTATCATGGATCAAGCACATAAGATAGTAATCAAGGAGTTCAAGCAAGCAGTTGTCTTCAAACAATGAGCAAGGGGCAAAGCAACCTTGCACATGAACAAGAATAGTGACTTAGTATTTCTACTCCTTAAAGATTCTACTTGTGTATGTTCTTCAAATGTTTTAGCAGGCACATAGAACACAACAACACCTTAGCAAGCTATCTACAAGGATACACATGGCTTTCTAAGAGGAGTCCTCGATATACACAAGGTACGTGAGGCCCAAATCTGTAGATGAGAAGAATCCAAAATCACACAGCCGGGGGGAGACGGTAACCCAAATCTCCTCCTTCACTTCTCAAAGGTATAAAGTTCTTTGAGGCTTAGCCAAGAGTGATATCAAACTCAATTCCCAAGAGAGGTGTCTTTCAATTCACCTCCCACTATTTATACTCCGCCAGAACACAGGAGTTAAGGTCGTCCCTTGAGGTGGTGTGTCCCCAAGCAAGCCTTCTAGAAATAACAACTAAGTAATTCACTATCAAAAGTATTTAGAGCACTAGAGGTGGTACATTTAACCCTTCAAGTAAGCATGAGATGAGTCCAAAAAAGTGGAACATTTAACTCCTCACACAAACTCAAAGTGAGTCCACACCTTAGAAAACAAGTGAGTTCCAAAAAGCACAAAAGGGTTGCCAAGTGGAGCACTTAACGCTTCTTTCCTGTTGACCCCTCCCCTTTAATATGGTGTTGGGATTGCAACCACAGGGTGAAAATGAGGGGCCGGTGGATTAGCGAGTCCAATAACCCAAGATAGCAATCTAGATCAATCACAAGTACTCTAAAGTTGCTTATCAATACTACTCACAAATGAAAAAGGAGTGTACCAATGGAATATTTAACTTTCCAAGCAAACATAGAGTGAGTCCACAAGGTGGTGCATTTAACTCTCTATGTAAACAAGGAATGAATCCATGCCCCAATCACTCAATGAAATATTTGATATTGGAACCAAGAATTACTTAAGGTTTAAACACAAGCATTCACTTACACAAACTTGTATGAAAGCAAATCTATGTTCATTCATTTCCCATTAAGAGCATCAATTGAAATGTGTTCTATGAAAGCATGTAAACACTCAAGCCAAACACATGAGAGGTTCAATTTTAATCCCAAAATCTAAATGTTGTAGAGATATAACAAACTACCTCAAGTCCAATGCAACGCGCTTAGTAGATTTTAAGCATTTTCCATGAAAGCAAGAGCACCTTCAAATGAACAAGACAAGAGAACAAGCAAACAAGATATGCAATATATATCCAATTTATGAAAACCCTAAGGTTAGATCTGAAAATCAATTGTTAGGAGCAATGATAACCAGCAAATAATCCAAATGATAACTCATATCATGCAATGAACAATGAAAAATAAGTGCATACCTATCACAAAATTTTATTTTTTTTGCATTTGACCTAGTCAACAAGATCTGATTTTTACCACATGAATTCAGAGCCTAAACTCAAAATGTAGAAAAGAGACCTCTGTCAAAAAATGGAGAGCTTTCCAAAAATATAAAAATTTCAGAAAAATCTCTTCATTTGTGCCCTAGAGAGCCATTTTACCAAAACAAACCAGATTTTATAAATCAACCAAATGAGCTATGATATGATTTCTAAATTAAAAACATAGTGAATGGACCCCCTGTAGAATTTGAAGACCTTTCCAGAAATATAAAAATTTCCAAAAAATATGCTGATTTGCGCCAAAAATTGATTTTTTATAAAAAATAAAGAAAAAATCATAAAAAATACAAATTACCTCCAAAAATTTTGAAATTTTTTGTGGAGCTTCTCTGATATGTCCCCAACCTAAAAAATTTTTTTCAGACTAGAACACCAAGCTGTTTGGGAGATATGGGCAAATCTTTCAAATCTTTCAAAACTTACATGCAAGGGAACTCAAGAATGAGGCCTCACAAATCGATCCATAGCTCCCTAGGCATGGAGTGCAAGGGTTTTAAGAATGCTCTCAGCTAGAGCTATTTAGCCAATAACCTTGCTAGTAAACCATGCAATGGGAGATTCAATGAAGACAAGGGCAAGAATGCCAATATCCCCAAGAATCAAATGAAATGCAATGCAATGCAAGCTAGCTAAGAATGAAGATGCAAGCTAAGCTATGGAAATGAAAGTACAATGCAAGCTAAGCTATGAAAATTAAAGATGCAAGAAATGAAATCTAACTATGAAGCAAGAAAGCCATGATGATGCAAGAATGAAGACAAGAAGATAGAGTGTTGATGAGGATCCAAGATGAATGCCAATAATGCTCCAAATCTTCAAACCCTAGATGCAAGAATATCTCCAAAAGCTCCAAGATGACCTAGAAAACCTATAGCATAACAATAACATAAAAATTGTGTGTGCAAATGAGGAAGAGAGCTCTCCTTTTATAGGGAACGAAAAAGGAATGGGCCATGGAGATTAAGAGGCAAAAGATTTAATCAACGGTGGAGAAAAAAAGAAGCTTGATCCTTGTGCACAAATATCTTCCAATAAGAAAATTAGAAGCATTTACTTTATGTTGAGCATTTAATTTATGTCCATGTGAGACAAAAAGTACTTTTTCTTTTATTTTATTTTTATTTTTCTTTATAAATAAGAATTAAATGCTTTATTTGTGCAACATAGGATAAGAAGAAAAGGTGGGCTTTTTATTTATTAAAAGGGGAGGAAATATTCCTTTTAAATAAATAAAAACTTAGGATAAAATGGTTAGCCCATAGAAAATAATCAAATAAATGATAGCACAAGGATTTGATCAAGAATAAGCAATTTATGATTTAGCAAAAGGGGCTAATAGTCTAGGTGACCATTTTTAGGTGTATACAAGAGTAGCTTAAGAATAATTTTAGTACAATAGACCTTGTTAGGGGTCAGACCCTATTAGGAGTCTTTTATAATGATCCATATTAGGGGAGTGGAATCGCTATCCTAGAGCTCATTGCTCAAATGGTGAAGGCTACAACCTTCTAATTTCAGATACACACTATATCTGTTGGTGAACTATCACTGTGACACTACTTGTCTAATCAGTTCCTTTGGTCTGTTGATGCTTTGACCTCTAGCAAAGCTCTAATACATCTTATACTATATTCACATACCTCTACTCTGCTTATCATAACTCTATTATAAATTCTATATTGAATACAATGGGTGCTTCTTATATTTATGTGCTTATACAAAATACATAATTAGGTCGGCCCTATAACTAATTAGAAACAATGCTTCCAAATGAATTGGCTTAAGCATGCCTACAATTATATATATAAACATGTCAGAAACCTAAATACAATAGGCACATGGCTCTTTACAATATTACATTACAATCACAAATCAAAATGCTAAGTGTTAGCTCCATGCTCTATTCTCTGCTGGCACACACTGGCTGTGCAACTTCAACTGACTATAACTTTCACATCTTTGCATATCTACTTATGCACTCATAGACTAAGCAATAATATAGTCTAACCAAATTAAATTCTAGGGTTCATACCATAATTCATTTGTACACATGTGCACTGATGCTCTAAGCTGCTAGAACTTTGTACACTATCCAATCTTCAACACTTAACTAAATTTTGATCTTTACATGAAGTGCCCTGACTCCAAACTGCTATATGACTTTGACTTTGTTTCCATAATGACAACCCTATATCTAGTCATATACTATAGTATAGAAAACTTTCCAAAATCTCCTGCATCCATGCCTACAACCCAAAAAGTCACCTTCTCTCAAGTAGCGCAACAACAACCATCACAACCTCCACCAGCTTCATCTTTTCCTTTATATACTAATTACCTATCTATTCCACCCTCTGCTTCTCAAGTTATTTCACCACCTTAGTAGTAGAGTTCATCTCATCTCACTAGCTACCTTGCACAACCACCTCCTACTTCCAGTGTCCCAACATCTATTCCACCCCTAAGAAATGTGAGAATGCATCTCTCCTACATCAACCAAGCACAAATACAAGTGCACCAAGCACCATTCTATCAACAAGCTGCACCATTCTATTAGCCTCCTCCACCACAACAATACTTCCTAGCATAATAGAAGCAACATCCCATCATCCCCCAGAAGCAACAAGAATCCTCTTATCCAATACTAAAACAAAATCTTGTCATCTCTCAACAATAGAATCCTATCATGCCCCAGCAACAACAATCCACTTCATATCCTCTACAAAAATACACTCTTGCACCTAAGAAGCAATATCCTCCCTTGCAATCATCACCCCAACATCCATTCCAATCCACCTATCTTGCTAGGAAGTCTCCATATCCCTTTTTTCAATATCCACCTCAAAATAATCCTTATTCACCAACACCATTAGATCCATTCCCAATATGAGTAACCACTCCAACACCAATCAATGCCAAGTGAGAAGAGATGAAGAATTCTCTTAGGGAGCTAAAATATGGCACATAGAATAAGACCTTCAAGTTTGAAGAGGTGTATCCCTATCCATTGTATTGATCAATCATAGCTATCCCTTTCCCTATGCGCTTCAAGACACCCAAATTTGATAAATATCGAGGGAAAGGAGACCTTGTAAACCACATCAAAGAGTTCTATATGGAATGCCAAGAAGTGGCATATAGTGATAATTACCTTATGTGCCTATTCCCCAAAAGCTTGGGAGGAACTACTATTGAGTAGTTTTACAAAATACCTTATGGCACAATCTCAATCTTTGTCGAGCTCTCTAAAAAGTTCATTTCTCAATATGCCCATAATGTTGAGAATGAGTTGTCTTTGCTAAACCTTTGCAACTCAATATAGAAAGGAGGAGAAAGCCTAACCAATTATTTGCAAAGATGGTAGAACCTCACTACCAGGTTATCATATCAACCACCTGAGAAGCATCTAACCAAGATTTTTATTGATAATCTACATCCCAAACTATCCCACTTCATGAGAATGAACTGCATCCAAATGTACCAAGATATCAAAAAAATGGGATAGATATTGAAAGAGGCCTCCTAGACAAAGGCACAATCATGCATTACAAGGATGATTGCCAAAGTAAGTCCAATAATGACAAACCCTATTACTAGAATCACAACAAAAAAGTTGTTATCGATGAAGCCATAGCCACTAAGCATGTCCCAATTATCGTGGCCGGTCCTACACCAACTCCTGCATATCAACAACATCAGCCTCAAAACAATTGGCACTCTATGTAGAACTATCAGCAATAATCTCCCATCAATCAAAAACATGTGCAAAATTATCAAAACTAGCAACCGAATCCAACCTATTAGACTAATGCCATATCAACAACTCCCAATCAGAACAAGCCATGAGCCTGGACTCACTAGAAGAGAATCTTCACACCCCTTGGTGAACCTATGGATGTAATTTTTCATCAAATGGCTAAGGCCAATCTAATCATGTACCCACCAACTTAGCAATTTGATGATGCCACTCCCAAACCTAATTGGTACAAAGATCACAAGTACTGTGATTATCATCATGTCAAAGGACACACTACGCTAAGGTGTATGAAACTAAAGTATTACATCCAAGATCTCATTAATAGGAAAGAGATCCAAGTAGACACATCATCCCAAGCCTTTTTGAACACTAATCTATAGATCTATCAAAACATATTTCCTCAACAAGATCTTGGGAAGAACTAGGCCAGTGCCAATCCTCCTATTAGGAATGGGAACACTGAGAGGGGGGGGGGGTGAATCAATTTTCTATAATTAATTTTTGATACTTGAAAATTAACTTGATTACTTAAATACTGGAATGAATAGTAAATAAAATGAATTATTCAACCATAATACATAACACAAGATATATTTATGGGGAAACCTTGGCTAGAGGAAAACCCTGGTGGGAATTAGTACCCACAAATAATTGTACTTTGTATTATGAACCTGTTAATGTTCCTTTTCCCCTGTTAGGAGTAGTCATTACAATATTGAGTACAATGAATTGGTTAAGATTCTATAAGTAACAAACCTTGTTAGGGGTGGATTGCTTACTGTCTGATCGCACTACTCAATAAAGAAGGCTACAACCTCATGGTTATCAGATACACACTATATTTTCAAGGTGAACTACTTCTTGACACTTCTATTTGATCAGTTCCTTTTGTGCATTGATGCTTTAACCTTTTGTAAAGATCTATATCATTCTTACTACTCTAATACATACTTCACATACTTCTACTCATCTCTATATTCCATTGCATACTCAAATACAAAAGTGCATGTCACATATATACATACTGAGTAGACACAACCAAAACTAACTACTAGGTCGACCTATAACTTAACACATACAACGCTTCCAAGTTAATTGGCTCAAGCATGTTTACATAAAATGATATTAACATGTTTATAACACAATTACAATAGGCACATAGCCTCTAAAAAAGAAAATGATATATGATAATCAAAATGCTATCTATCAGCTCCATGGTCTGTTATGTTCTACTGCTTACTAACTGTGTCACTTAGACTTGATGCAACTTCTTCATGTTGTCATATCTAACCATGCATTCTTAGAATTAGCATAATAACATACTCAAAATCTTATATCTAAAGGCACATAGCAAAAATTGATCACACACACGTGTGTTGATGCTCTGATCATCAGGTGCTTTACTATTTGCTCTGTCTTCCATACTTAGCCAAATTATGATCTTCTAAGTTAGTGCGCTAACACCAAAACTTCATATGACTTTGTTTCCATAATGATAACATCATACTTAGTCATATATACTAGTAAATTCAACTTGCCAAAAATCTCCCCCTTTTTCATTAATGGCAACAAAGGAATATGGTGAAGTTGCTAAACTACATCTTTACACAAAAACTTGCTATTCTTTATCTTATCCTATACTATATTCTTCTATCTCCCTTATCTCCCTTAATCCATATAATCTACTCATACTCTACTCCCCCTTTGAAATTAATGACAAAGGTTCTCAAAAAATGAATCTCTAAGTACTTACATAGAAAGCACATTTGGGTATGCAATCTGAAGGTTTATTATTTCTTGCTGCCAAAAAACCTTCAGTGCATCAACTGTCTGTAGATGGGTGCATAATGCATAGGTTAGATTCTCCCTCTTTACTAAATTTGTACATGGACCTTGATCATATGTTACAATAGTAGCATCTATATGCTTGATGTTCTGATTTAATACATCCAATGAGGGCGCAAGTGCATTTCTCAACTGTGCTTGTCTAGCCCTTAACTTTGCTATCTCTTTTTTTGCCTTCTCTATTTTGTCTATTTGACCTTGCTAGACATTATTGCATATGTTTATATCTTGGGAGGGATCTACCACTGATTTTCTTATAGCTTCCATTAGAGATTCTGCTTCTTGAATCTTCATAGATAGGTTTGAGGTGAGTTTGTCTTTGTTCATGTAGTTAGCAATTATTTTCCTTCCTTTTGCTACTAACTCCTTCAGCATAGCTTGACCAACCTTTAGAAATTAAGGTCAAGTGAGAAGTTTCCTATCAATTCATTCATCCTTTTCTTGATATATTTTTCTTCTACAATCTTTGATTCTAATTCTTCTAGACTTGAGAAATTTGCTTTGAAGCTTGATAGGATGCTATTAACATCATCCATTGAATGAACACTTATTACTTTCTTATATTCAGGTAGTAAACTATTTAGTATGCTCACTGATTCTAAAAATAATGGATTTCTCATTATTTGTTTCTCTTTTTCTTTCTCCATAGCTAATACACTAATTTTCATCAGATCTTCTTCTCCCTAAAAGTCTAGGCTTGTTGTATCAGGTGTCAAACTTGACAAGAATGAAATAGATGACTTAGGAGTAAGGAGTGTACCTTGAATTACATCCATGAATTCACTTTTTTCCTTCACTAGTATCTCAACAAAGGGATCTTATTTTTCAACTTCCTTCTCTTCTTCCTGTCCTATTAAATCCTCAACTTGGACTTCTTCTTGCTGCTTAGGTGATTCTTCACCGCATAGGATCTCATCTTCTTTTGTACTGACATAAGTTTCTTCAAAATTATCTAGTTCATTATTTGTTTCCACCATGGTGATTTCAACATTATCAATCACAATTATTTCATCCTTAGCTTTAGGCATGGGAACATATTCTTTTAGACCTGTCATAGGTACATTTGTGATCTCAGACTATTTTTCTTTCTTAAAGGGAACTTGGGTTGCAGGCACAAAGGGAGGATACACATGTCTTTCCAAGAATACCTTTTCAAATGACTTTTTAATCTCCTTTGTAACTAACTCATAATCTTTGTTCATTATCTATAGAGTTCTGGTTTTGGTTCTTAGATGTGGTTTTACCAAATCTAGCAATAATGTTTTCTCTTCCAGTGAACAGACTGGAAGGTTTTCATACAGTGTCTTTTCTCTTATCCTAAAATCCTTTTCTATGGCTTGTCTCTTTAGAGAATTCCAAATGTTCCATACATTATCAGTAATGACTGTCTTAAGTTCCAAAACTATCTTTTTGAACTTAATCATGTGCATGAATCTCTAATTTGTCAATCTCATGATACTTGTCATAAAACTTTTCCATTTGATCTATCCTTCCTTCATCAAAAATTCTAGTTTTCAAGATTTATAGCTTAAGTCTGAATCCTACCTTAGGAGGTCCTTGAGTGCTTTTCCCTTTGCTTCTAATTTTTCTTGAGGATGGGTGGCTTGCACTAGTCCGTTTCTTCCTTTTAGGCATCTTTCTTACCTCAAGAGGTGGAGTGGACTCTAGATCAATTATGGTTGTGTGCACAAAGGTGCTATCATTAGTATTTTTCTTCTTTTCCTTTAGATCATCAGATTTATCTATTTTCACTTCAGATGAGGGTGCGCTCTCAAGTTGCATTGCAATCTTGGCTTCCCTTTCTTTGTCCAAGTCTCCTTGGGTGACACCATGAATTTTCAAAATGTTTGAAGTAATCCTTGATGCTTTTCTTTTTGTTGCAGCACTGTATAATATAGAGTCTACTTGTGTTGTCTTGTCTTCATAAGTTCCCCATCTAGGTTCATTGGGATCCTTAGGCACTGATAGGAGGACTTGTGCGTAAGCTTCCAAAATGTGTTCCTCTACTTCATATCCAAGTGGATGAATTCACTTACTCCTAGGCTCAACTACTTCCATGCATGTAATGCCTATTTCCACCATGAAGCATATAGTGCCTTTGTACTTATCCACTATACTCTCAGGTATCATGTACCTTCTCTACATCCTAATTCTAAATTTTTTGATTTCAAGATCCATGAAATCCTTCAAGGTACTCTCTGATGTTTCCTTAAATGATATTTGAGGCATTGTAGGTAGGTTCTTGTCAAGATAAAGATCAGAGACTTTACCAACAATGTGAATGTACATGTAGATGATTAGTGAACCAAATTTGAAAACTTTTCTTTTGTCATGATTTATGGCTCTAATATTGTCTAACAATTGTGTGCGTAGGATTTCACAGAGGTTAAATTCTCCATTCTCTCTCACAATCCTTATAGCTTCCATAATTGTTGTCATGGATACACTATTCACTTTGTTAGCATCCTAAAACTTGTATCCAAGGATCATATCCATTATTTTGATATCCTTTTCCTCTATAGGCTTAATTTTTATGCCACACTTGTCACTCCGAGAATTACAAGCCTGCTCAACTTGTTTCCTGACATCTTTACTAGTAGGAAGAATGGCACCAGTTTTGGAAATTTTGGTCATCTCATGAATGAGATTGGTTGTTATGAAAACAAGAACTTCTCCAATCCAAAACAAATCATCATGAATTCTTCTTAGCAATATCTTGATCCATTCAGATTCATAGAACTCATACATAGTCACATACTCAATTATAGGGTGATTTGTGAAGTGCATGAATTCATACTTGAATGTCATGTCTAGATTAACCATTGTTTCTATGTGTGACCTTATCTTGTCTATTCCTACAGGTTCCTTCTTGCAATATATGTAAGTGCATATATCTTCTACATGCATAACTCCCATTGGAGTTCTAGAGAATGCTCCTTCTAGGTCATCTAGGATTGACTTAAATGGATGCTTCTTAAATACATATCTCTTCTTCTCTGTGACATAATATACAACTAGAGTGTCCATTACTTACTTTATTCAACACTCAAAATAGGGTTCCAAATGGTTTTTGAAATGTCATGTCTGAACTAGGGTTCCACAACAATTTAAACACTTTTCTACTAATGAAAACAACTTCAATCTTTCAACACTAGCTACTATGATCTCCTATGCTCTTCAAAGGCTTGAGCTCAAATGAAAAAGTGAAGATAATAGATCTTTGATGACTTATAAATCAAATTTCTACAATTAATGCTTTTCATGTAAATACGGGTTGTGATTAGTGAATTTTAATCTCTATTCTTGTTGTCAATTAGGCTGTGCAATCTTGCATACTGCATCAACTAGCAACCAAAAAACTAAAACCGAAGGTGCATACTCTAAGGGTGAGTATACCAATGGCATAGGGGTCTAGATTTTATCTAGATCCCCCTATGACCATGAGGGTCATTTACCTAGAAGTAGAAGGTGTGTCAACTGAGAATACATCTACTAATGTGGCACTGACATTATCTTTCTTTACTTCCATCTAAATATTGCTTGCATCTTCTGTAGATTTCACAAACTTGACTTCTCAAGATTCATCCAATATTAATCCTTGAGACTTATCACATCTTTCTTGTCTTTGCACTTGTGATTTGCAAAACTTTGAGATGTTTTCAACCTTGTTACAAGAGTGACAAATGACTGGAGGCCTTATATTCCTTGACACATTGATGTGGGTTACCATATTGCATTGTCTAGTTGCATGACCATTGTAATTGCATATCTAACATGTGATGTTCAAAGGACTTCTAACACTTTGTTGAGGTTGATTTCTCTGATTCTACTATGTCTGAATTCTTTGATTTGATCTACAATTTTCATAGCTCTATGACCAAATTTATTACATGAATAACAATAACCATTGAAAGGTCTTACCTCTTTAAAATATTTTTCTATATTCCATGCTTTTTATAGGCATAAAAAGTTCCATTTACTGGATTACGTTCATCTTTAGAAGGTCCTGCTTTAGCTTTAGCATGATTTTCAATCTTCTTGGCTTCTGTAGATCTTATGGTGCTTTCATTCTTTCTCACATATTATTATTTGATTTTGTGCTTCATTAAATCCAATACCACTGGCATCTCCTTTAATCTTCTATGTATATAACTGTGACTCTATTAGATCAGAACTTGTGTGAAATTCATCAATATTGTTCCTTGCTTCTGTCAGCTCAGATACCATCTTTTTCTTGATGTTTTCTAACTCCAAGATTTTCATGTTTACTTGCCTAAGTTCTTCATCCAACTGTTTGTTTTCTTTGATCTATTCTTCATAGGCTTCCAGATTGTTAGTTATCTTTTCATCTAAATCTTCAATCTATCCTTCAGAGATGTGTTTTCTTCATTCATCTTTTTGACAATTTTTCTCAAATCATTTGTTGAACAATCTTTCAAATCTCTTCTTAGTTTCTTGATGATGATGTGTGTGAATTTTTTACCTAGCTATAGACACAACACTTCAGTAAGACATTAGAGGTTAGCAGAAATCAAAATTGTGTAGTGAAATGGAAACTAATCTAACCAGGTGATTTACTACCTTCTAGTAGGTGCAAGTATGATATTCTCAGATTGGACCAAGATCAGTGACCTTAACAACACCTAAACAAAGGATTTGAATGCAGAATCTAGATATGAGATGAATGCAAATTAATCTATATTTTTAGATTTTATATGCAATAAGATGAAATAAACTGATATGAATCTATTCTATATGAAAAATTGATATGACATGCAATTAATCTAATAATGATATGTTAAATGATATGAATGCTCAAAAACAAATGAAAATCTCATAACAGCTTTGATTCACAAAGATGGATTCTTCGATCACCAATTCGCTAGCGTGAAGATGCAATTCGTGGATCGATCCAAATTAAGAGCTAAGATCTTAATTTATAGAAATCCAAGGCTTTGGAGGTGCATGGAAAAAGCCATAAATCACTCTTGATAAACTCAGGTTGATTTTTAAGTTATCAAGAATTTAGAGATAGATTAACTCACAAAATCATGCAAATTAGCTTTTTAATTTAAATCAGAAGTTGAGATCAGCTTTCAACTCAAAAGATAGTTGAGTTTATTTTTTAAAACAACTTGAATTGATTTTTTGATTTAAAGTTTAACTTCTTTTTGGATGTTTATAATTAATTATGAATTAATTGAATAAATAAAGTGATTTATCCTCAACTTAACTGATTTTTTAAAAAATAAAATAATTGATTTATGGGTTAATCAATTATTAAATCAAACTTTTATTCAAAAACTATATTATTAAATTTGACAATTGACATTAATTAATTAAATAAGAATTTAATCAATTAGTCATAAGATATTTGATTTATTGTCAAAATTTAAATAATACAATTTAGGAATAAATATAATTAAATCCAATTAAATAATTAAGTGGTAGTATTAAATCTAATTAATTAAATATTCAGAATATTTAATTAATCAAACTTTAGGATAAGTAGGATTATCACCAAATAATCATTAAATTAAAGATAATTAGGGTAAATAGGAATAAGGAATATTCCCCAATGCAGAATTTAGGATAATCAATTAAGATTTGATAATGTGTAGATGTGCCTTAAGTTAGGACTTTGATGTCAATTTCATTCGAATTGAAGATGTAGCAGGTTAATGAACCTATAGTCCATTTTTGGGGTATTACATTTTGCCCCTCTTTGAATTATTGTGCGAAGCACAGTGGTTCAAAGATTTGTCTATGTATGATGTTGAAACTGATGTTTGAAATTGAAATTGATATGAGACAGAAACTATGATATGAGATAGAAATTGACTGAAAGATTCAAAGATATTAGGTCCTAAATGACCAAAGATAATGTTAACTATAACAACAATGAACCGATGATTGCGAAGAAGCATCAAAATGCCTGATTCTGAACCTTATGATTGTGAAGAAGTGAGTGACCGATTTCAGACCTGATTATCGATAAGAATCACATTGGTATCACATCTGAACCCTTCAGTTATGAAGAACCAAGGAAATAACACTAATGAACTGATGATTAGGAAAAACTAATATAGTTTACAAGATTAACAGAATACTAGATTGATATGGATCTTGATGAATCTGATTTGCCCCAAGTGATGAGGTCTTTTTGATGAATCAACAATTAGATGTGGTTGTTGTCTTGATTATTGAGGAAAGATTTGATTTCAAATTTAGATTACAGACTTTGAATGATGTGCAATACCATGCCCCCTTCGGGATGAAAATTGAAATCTGACAAGAAAAGTTAGCATTGTAGTTTTAGAAGCATGTTAATTGATTTGAGAAGTGGTTAAACACGTTCGAGAATGCATTCTGCATCATTTGGAGGTCTAGAAGACCAAGATTGACTAGGTGAAACCATGAGTTGACCATAGTTGACCAAGTTGAAATTTCATTGTTTAAAGGATTTTTAGCACCTTTTTTGTACACTTTTAATTTTTTGATTTTGCATGCATGGAAACTCATACGACCATCTACTTGGACTTGTATGACTTTTCAACCCTAGGTAGATAGTCATTTCATTAACCCTGAAGACTCGTATGAGAGGGACCCAAGAGTCATACAATGTTTCATCAGGTCCCTCATAAATCATACGAGGAGGTATACATTGTCGTACTACTATGATTTGTCATATGGTATGATGCGAACACTCGTACGACTTTCCCTGCCAGTCTAAAGTGTCGTATGAAAAACAATGAGCCAAAAACTCATTGCTAGGTCAAATTTTTTATTTTTCTGATCTCTTAGCCTGATTACTGACTTTTTAACCTACCTTTTGAAATACTGAACTATCCAATTAGATGCACTTGTAACCTATTCTGTAACTAAATTACTGATAGGGTGCCCTATTTCTATACTATGTAGGTCATATATCTTGATGTTCATGTACATATCTCACATCCAGCCACTCAAAGACTGTGTGTGTCATCACCAAACCCCATGAGGGTAAACCTTTCTTCATGTGGATTCAAGTATCTCATTCATTTACCCAAGATTAGGGTAAATCATGGACTTTTGATGGCTTTGATCAAGCGGTTTCATTTAGAGACCCAGACCTTTCACTTGCCGACTAAGGAGATTACTGTGACCCCAGAGGATGTCTATCATATACTACATATTCCTTTCCATGCAGGGTGACATATAGAGTATGTGAGTTTGGGGAACTTAGGTCTATTGGCTTTCCGATGTCTTTTTAGAGACAACACACAAATGATAGCTTTGATTTCTTGGGAGACCTTAGTTCAATGTTATGGACAAAAGCACCGACTAGAGTGTATCATTGCCAGGATGATAGGTGGTATCATTATGTCTGGCCATCAGTAGAATGGTCTATTGATGGGTTGGGCCTTGATGATTGCACGCTTGATGGAGACTCCTTCTGAGTTACCCTGGGGTCAGTGTCTTTTGGCACATATGTTCTCTAAGATGCATGAGGTAGTGTATCACGAGAGCAAGACTTTTTCTACAAGAGCTCTTTTTTTACAGATCTAGGTGTGGGAGCATATCCCAGTTTTGAGACCATTATCTACCTCATAGAGGTAGCCATAGGAGCCTATGATATATATCAATATATATATATATATATATATATATATATATATATATATATATATATATAAGTTGGATATGTCATACAAGGGCATATGGGTCATGTAGAGTATTGGAGGTGATGCCTTGATGATATGAATTTTGTTCGATGGAGGCCATATGTAGATATTGAGCCTTGGCCTACTGCACATGAGCAATTTAGTTTCTTCTTTCAAAGCCACATACTGATTGGTAGGTCCTCCTCCATTCTAGAGAGATTCATTATCACCAGGGTCTGGCGACAGTATGGATGAGTGCAGGATGCACTGTAGGATTATGCCACTTATGCACAGCTAGCTTGGGAGCTCAAACTTGGATGGACCTAGAGACTTTCTTATGCCTTGTGCACATAGGAGTATAGTGCTATCATCATTAGAGATTGGGAGTATAGACCACAGGTTGTGGATGCAGGAGTGACAAATGGATTTATCTCATGGCTTGTTGATCATTTGATTTATAGACTTTTTGACCTGATAGAGTTGATACCCTCCATGGAGGAGGTGATGGACATTATAGGTGCTCTGATGGGATAGGGTCTGAGACCTACACATGTTCTAATTATACACCCCACACCTTCGAGACTGAGAGTGATGGTTCCTCCACAAAGACCATCAGGACAAATGAGGCCCCCTCATCCTAGTAGTTCCACAACAGGAAGATCTATAGGTTCTCAGATACAGACTAGGGGAGATTGTGGTACCTTAAGGAGTGTTGGTTTAGCTAAGGAGGTACTTGTAGCTGAGTAGGTTGTAGGTGGTGATACTAATCTGATACAGGAGGATACTGGGTTTGATTTGGCTGTAGAGGTTAGACACCATAAGATGCAAAGAGCAGAGACCACAAAGCAGCTTGTAGAGGATACTGACATGCCAGTGGTAGAGGTTGAGCCTAGTGTGCCATTGTCGACAAAGGAGATCATGAGGAGGCTTAGATTATAGGTTTGGGACCTGAAGGTGCATAGTGCTCACTGGGAGGAGAGATATCTAGAGGCAGATAGATAGTGCACTGAGCTTTGTGGTGAGGTGTAGAGATTACAAGTAGAGGTTATCCATTAGACCTCCAGATCTACTTACTATGTTTTAGCATACTACACTATAGTTCCACTTGCTTAGAGAGTTCCTTCATACTCTCAGTACATGATGGCATCAGAGGGAGTGAGGGCACCTAGGGCTGAGGTAGTACCAGATGCTCCACCACCACCTCCACTAGATGGTGAGGATCAGGCTGACAATTGATCTACCCTGATATTCTATTGTTTTATTGATATTGATACTGATACTATTTCGATTACTAATAGCTCATCGAGCCCATTCTTTTGTATATTTTCCCAGTAGTGTACCCCTAACTATTTTGAGTTTTATGATATATGAGATCAAGCTTTTGGCTATGACTTCATTTGTACTTGTCATGTTTTTTAGTTATGATGATATCATGTGATGCTTATGCTATGAGTAGTGTAGAATGTATGTATGGATATATGCAATGCAATGATTTCTTTCATATGTATGGATGTAATGAAAATGTGTTTCGATTATGAAAAGATGCATGTATGATTTATGCTTATGCACATGGATGTATTGTAATGCAACAGATGGTTATGATATGAAATGTAGATGCTATTGGTGCTTTTCCTTGTAGGAACAAACTTGAATCAAAAGGTGGGATTGATCCTAAAATTAGGCACTCAAATTTGACAAGAAAATAGAACCAATTGATGAGGATAGAGAACATCCTCCTTCTTTGAGCTCTACATCACTTAGATGGGTATTGCCTTATCTTCACAATCAAGACACCTCATGATAAACAATAGGCCTGTAGATAGATTATTATGGAATAGTCTTCAAACCCCTATAGGTATCCTATACCTCAATGAAACCAAGGTCTCATGCAATAGCCCTACTTGCATAAAATGAGTCCGAAGACTAGAGACCTATACTAACAACATGAAAGGGAAAGGGTGGAACTAAAAGTAAATGATTTTAAGATGGGTTGAAGGACCCCTAAGATGTCCTAAGTCCTTGATAGACCAATGCTTTGTCCAATGGGCCACAGAGTCAAATACCCTAATGTAATAGATAGCTATGAAACAAGAAGACAATGTACTAAATGTGTTGATGCCTAACATCAATCGCACACCATGACCAAACCTCACTTTAACAACCCACATGTGTATCCAAGTATGTTATTACCCATTCAAAGGATTTTAACCCTCCCCTAAGAAGAGACCTATAAACAGATGATACATTAACCAACATCCACTAGAAGACAGGCATGACATATCTTTGACACCTCAGCTCATACATACATGAAAACTAATCCTAAACCAGTTATCTCTACAAAGACAACTCCACTTGCAAACACATAGGCAATGCAAATAGAAAAATTAGACACCCTTGATGTATGATTAATGAATCTAGAATTCAAATGGAGATAGCTCGGTAACAGTAAGAGTAAATTGAATCCTCATACATAAGACAAATCAATTACAATGCATATCATATTCTCTAAAACAACAAAGGAAGAAGGAACACCCTATATGCAGAGAAGTAGAGAAAATCTATAGGAAAAGGACCCTTCATGGAACCGAAAAGGAACCCTTGGGAACCAAGATTTCAGAACCCTTACAAAGTCAAAAATATAGCCATATATACCCCTGGTTATCTTGGAATCCCACAGAAGTGAGGATGCAACAAGATACAGATAACCATGGTAAGGGTTAGGGTTTCCACCCAGAAAAACAATTCAAAAGATCAAAAGTCAATACGTTGGATGGAAAACCAAGCAACCTAGTGAAGAACAGATCTAAAATTGATCTCCAATTATGATAATTCTCAAAACAGTGTACATAAGATCATAAATCCACCATGAAAACTAGTCCATTCAACCACCTACCACACACCTCAAGACATTCATCTCATTCCTTGCATGGTACAGATCTCTGCAATCGATCATCACACCTTGGACCACATTGTAATGGCAAACAAATCATCTCTTACCAGCTCCAGTCACTTCTGTATTGAATTTTAGTCCTTCTGGTCACAGGAAACCCTCCAAAAATTTGAATTTGAATAATAACAGTCATTTCCATGGTGCTTGCAGCAAATCAACGGTTGACATTCAAATCTAAACCAACTTTAAGTCATGGGCATTAGATCTTCATGTTTTGCGGTCTTTTCAATCTTAACTCAACTGCCACCCTAGGTTTACCCTCTAGCGACTATGCGACAGTGCTTTTCCAATTTGTGAAAAGAAAACTTAACCCACCAATTAACTTTGTGACCTGGTGACCCAAAGAAAACATAACCTTGGTCCCACATTTAGCAACCTAGCGACAAAAGGTCATTGCCAGTTTGCAAAACACTTTATCTATTTGCCAGAAAGTTTAGCAATTTCATGAATGCTTGTTCGCTGAATTGCTAAAACACTTAGAGAACCACCATTATTTCACATGAACAAGTGAAGCCTTCATAAATTTTTCAGACCTCCAAAACATTTATCCCAACTGCCAAAAGACTGAGAAAGTTTGACCGAGCTTGCATTAGGAAGATTGACAGCCATCTAAAGTTCACAAAGACTTCCAAGATTCTATCAAATTTCACGCCCACCATCAGATTGAGAATCTCCTCCCTACCCTAACAACCCTCTAACATGATACAAAATCAATGGCCGTCACAAGATCTTAAGCTTGTGACACACTCGATGAGATCATACACCATTCGTCGATTCATTGACAGGATCAAGACCCACTAACACACCGAAAGCTCAAGTCCCACTGACAACAAGCCACTATGAAAATACATGGATGAATCAAATAGCACCAACTATGCATACGTGTCAATGGACCCACTTTCCTTCCTTAAGAGAATCAATGACTATCGCTATACCGCTGCATTAAAAATTGAGCATGTTATATCAATGGTATAACGACAGCCACAAGATCAGATCAAACTTTAATCTGCCTAAATGCTAAGAAGACCGGTCCCACTAACAACATTCCACCTCATACCATGTGGACCAATAAAAAACCTCCAAATTAGAATACCTGGCAAGTGGACCCACACGAGAAAAAGGCTATGTCATACAAAGAATCAATGGCTGTCTCAAGATCTTATGCATCTGACATATCATTTGAGAAGATACACCCACCGTTAGATGGAGATGATGTCAGAGCTGGGCCCAAGGAAAAATAAAGGCTACCGAAACATAGGAAAAATTAAATGCTAAGACTTAGGCTTTCAGGGAAAAATTTAGGCGCTAAAGGCTTTAGGAAATATTAAATTCACTGGGGGTAGAAACTGAGGAAAAATTAACACTAGGGCCAACAAAAATATAAAACACGTGCATTTAAAAGTTTTTAAGTGACCCGAAAAGGTAACACAAAATTAGAAAAGGGCCAGGATTTTTCAAAGGGTTTTTGTATGCAACGACTATATTTTCAAAAATTTGAATTAGGGCTAAAGGTGGGGACCTAAAAATGACTACAAAGACCAGGGGAAAAGGGCTAGAGCCATGAAATTTTTTTAGGGTGCTAACAGATGCAATGATACACATGATATTTTTTTCAACAAATTGATGAAGACAAGTACTCAGTCTTATGTCAAAAGAATGCTTAACCCAGGAGGATAACTGCTTGTGATTCCATGAAGAGACCTTCAAGTTAAGTGTCAGCTCTTGTGAGATTTGAAGAGGTGATAGAAGAATCATTTAAGCATTGAAGTTTATGTAGCCATTTGTGAGATCATGCAAACATGAAAAATGCAAAGAAACATGTAAAATATAATGCAACCTAAGACCTAGAACCTAGTCATTGATCATGTGTCGGTCAATTTCATCACTAAATTTTTAGGTAACTAGATAAATCAATACAATGTCCACTAGTCATGAAACTATAGACATATGAATATTGATTTATATATGCAAGGATCAATACAACACCCATTGGTTAGGAAACCATGGACATATGAATATTGATTTTGTGTTCGAAATGTCAGATTAGATATAAGCACCAAGGCATAAGCACTAGGATGACCTAAATATCATGTCCATTTTGATATAGCAATTTGTATAAGCATCAAAACATAGACGTCATGATGACTAGAATACACCTTGCATACAAACACATCAAGCAGTCAAGAGATCATTCTAAATCCAATGTGAATTACCCTTAGTGACCCTTTATTGTTCACATCCTTAGGTAAGATTGTGTTTCACAGTAGGAGAACTCACTCACTCAAAAAAGACAATAGTTAGATCAAACTTCCTTGAATTTTCTAGGTATTAATGGTCAAGGTATGCATGGCCATCCAATTCAAGATAAAGGCTCTTACAGTCGGACACCATTTCAATCCAAAATTTCCAAAGTTGTTAGATTTTCACATACAAGAAGAAAACAAAGAGAAGATTATGCCCCTAGTCATCACTCTCTAAATCCTATAAAGGACATCATCAAAGAGCTCGAAGGGACACAATATGCAAAAATATCAATACGAATCAGTAAGAATACAAGGAGATAAAAGCATGTAAAAGCATAGATTGTTTTCAATTTGATGTTTGATTGTGTTGTTGTAGATGCAAAATCCTTTCTAGAGATGAGACTGACTAACTGATTCAAATGAAGCTTCAAAGGACTCTGATTGGATATAATACATCTAAAGTATACTGGAGGCCATAGGATATGACATTGATTGCCCCCAAGTTTGAACATTGATAGGATACAAATGATTTAGCTGATTGGTGTACAGACTGAATTATTGAAAATAGGAATGCATAAACAAACTGGGAGATATGTACAAACTAAAGTAAGACTGAAAGCTGGGAAAGACCAAGATTGCACTGATAGATGGAGCATTTGAAACAAGTGGCACCCATTTGCCAGGTTTTCACCATCTTGGTAGAGATTCTATTTTTGCTACCAAGGCACCTGTTTCCAGGTTTTCACCAAGGCACTTTTTCTTTTTATCATTTTTTTGTACTTTTGATATTTTTAACTTTTTTTGTGAATCTTCAAGGTGCCTATTGCTAGGTTTTCACCAAGATGTTCATTTTTTTAGGACTTTTTCTAATTTTTCTATTTTTTTCAGGACATTTTACCATAGACTGAATGCCTTAGGCGTAGCATTTCTTCAGATGGAAAACATTGATTGGCTCTCAGAGCTGTTCTCCTTCAGTCATTAAGAGTTGATAGGCACCAGAGCCAAAAGTAATAGTGATAAAAAAGGGACCCAGCTAGTTGGGTTCAAACTTCCCCTTGCATTCTCTATGTGATTGATTTTTAGGATTCTCTCTCAAGACTAGATCAACAACTTGAAATTCTCTGTATCTGACTTTCTTGTTGTAACCTGTAGACATTCTCTTTTGATACACTCTGAGATGATCATACGCTGCTTGTCTACGCTCATCTAGTAGTTCAAGTTCTTGTAACCTAGACCCTCTGTAGTCATCATCAGTTACTAGACCATGCATTCTGATTCTTAGTGATGGGATTTCAACCTCAACAGGTAGTACCGCTTCAGACCCATAAACTAAAGTGAAAGGTGTAGCCCCAATGGGCATTTTGATACTTATTCTGTAGGCCCAAAGAGCTAGATTGATCATGAGATGCCAGTCTCTTCCTATCTTATTAATTGTACAATGCAAGATTTTTAATAGATTCTTGTTAGAATCCTCCGCTTGTCCATTCCCTTGAGGATAGTAGATAGATGACCAATGTTGTGTAATTTTGAATTTGGCACATAAATCATCTAGATCTTTGTTCTTAAATTGTCCACCATTATTTGTGATTATGGAATGAGGTATCCCATATCTGCATATGATATAGTTCAAGATGAACATAGATATTTTTTTTCTAGTTTCTTGTGTCAAAGGGACTACTTCTACCCATTTTGTAAAATAATATGTAGCTATGATTATATGGGTATGTCCATTAGAATAATGAGGATGTATAGATCCTATAAGATCAAATGCCCATTGGTGAAAAGGCCATTGTGTAGTACAGGGAATTAGATCTCTCCCTGGAGCATGAATTAAGTTGCAATGCACTTTGCACTTTTGACAATTCTTCGCAAACTTGATAGACTCTTTCTCCATTTCAGGCCAATAGTACCCAGCCCTAATAATTTTTTGAGCTAGTGTTAAACCATTCAAGTGTGACCCACATATACCCTCATGGACTTCCTCTAACACACATTGAGACTCTTCCCATTCTAAACATCTAAGGAGCGTACCATCTAGACCTCATTTGTAAAGATCATGACCAATGATGACATACCAGGATGTATTATGGATAAGGTATCTCTTTTCATGGTGGTTGAAGGTATCAGGAATGATTTGGTCTTGGAGATAGGAGAGTAGGTTTTTGTATCAGGATGAATCATGACCAACAACATTGTAGATCACGTGGGTTTTAGGGGAATCATATGCAGGATAAGATAGTGCTTCTACCAAGAACTTGTAGCATAGCTCATGTTCAGACTACTGTAATAGAGTAGATAGCATTGCCATTGCATCAGAAGCTTTATTCTTTGTTCTAGGTATTTGCTCAAATGTGATAGATATGAAATACTTCTTTAGATCATCTACCATTCTTTTGTATGGAATGAGCTTTTCATCCTTAGTCTGGTACACATCATTGACTTCATGGATAACAAGTTGGGAGTCTCCATGAATGTGTATCTCTATCACTCTCCACTCAATTGCTAGTTTCATGCTATTAAGAAGGGATTCATATTTTGCAATATTCTTTGTGCAAGGGAACTTTAATTTGAATGCTTTAGGTATGTAGTATCCTTGAGGAGTTATAAATAATATGCCTGCTCCTGATCCATTCTATGTATAGGAGCCATCAAAGAATAGCTGCCATTCTCTAGAAGAAAGAGTCATGATAGAGGAATCTGGAAATTCCATTTGCATTGGTGTATCATCAATCATAGGTGCATCTGCTAATTGATTAGCAATAACCTATCCTTTTATAGATTTTCTTTCAACATATTCAATGTCAAATTCACTTAAGAGCATGACCCATTTAGCTAATCTACCTGTGAGGGTGGATTTGCTTAGTAGGTACTTTAGTGGATCAATCTTAGTTACCAAATGTGTGGTATGCACCAACATATAATGTCTTAGTTTCTATGATGCAAAGATCATAGCTAGAAAATCCTTCTCAATCATAGAATAATTCTTTTTGTATGCCACCAATGTTCTATTGATATAGTATATAGCTCTTTCCTTCTTGTTCTCATCATGTTGTGCAAGTAATGCCCCCAGTGATGTATCTGTTGTAGAGACATATAAGATCAATGGCTTCCCTTGAATAGGAGGCATCAAGATAGGAGGATTTGATAGATACTTCTTGATATGATCAAAATTCTTGTCACATTCCTCACTCCATGCAAATGTCACACCTTTATGTAATCTCTTTGTAAAAGGTTGTGATATGTCTGCTAGCTGAGATATGAAGCATCTAATAGATTGTACTCTCCCTTGTAATGTTCTCATTTGACTGATGTTTTTGGGAGGTTGCATCTCCATGATAGCCTTTACTTTAGCTGGATCCACTTCAATGCCTTTCTTTGAAACTATGTATCCTAAGAGCTTTCTATAAGTGACACCAAAAGCACACTTCTTAAGATTTAGTCTAAGACTAAATTTTTCCATTCTATCTAGTATCTTGCTTAAGTCATTTAGATGTTCAGCTCTAATCATAGATTTTGCTAAAGTATCATCAACATAATCCTCCATAGTCCTATGCATCATGTCATGAAAAATAGATGTCATGGCTCTTTGATATGTAGCACCAACATTCTTAAGCCAAAATGGCATGACATTCCAATAGAAGGTGCCCCAAGCACATGTGAAAGTAGTTTTCTCTTGATCTTCTAGAGCAATTTTTATTTGATTATATCTAGAAAAACCATCCATTAAAGAATACATCTCAAAACCCACAGTCATGTCCACTATTATATCAATGTTAGGTAGTGGCAAATCATTCTTAGGGCATGCTCTATTTACATCTCTAAATTTTGTGTACACTCTGATTGATTTATCTAGTTTTGAAATAGGTACAATATTAGAGATCCATTCTACATAATCAATAACTTGGATGAATCCAGATTTTAGTAGTTTCTCTAATTCAGCTTTGACCAAGAGTGCAACATGAGGATGCATCTTTCTTAATTTTTGTTTAACTAGTTTTACTCTAGGAGTGCTAGATAAATGGTGCATTATAAGATCAGAATCCAACCCTAGAATATCTAAATATTTCCATGCAAAGTTGATCTTCTTCTCTATGAGGAAGGTTGTAAATTTTTGCTTCTCTTCTTTTGATAAAGATTGTGCTACATGGACCAACTGTGGTTCCTCTGTTGTTCCCAAGTTAATGGATTGAGTGGGCTCAATTAGAACTAGAGATCTATCCTGTAAATGACTCAGAAGGACATCAAATATCTCATCCTTAGGTGCCTCAGAGGTTTTCACCTTTGGATACATCTTTTATTTATACTTTTGTAGGTTCTGAGACTGCCACAAAGTGGTTTTCACCCTTAGAAATCCTTTTCTTTTTATTCTTATTCTTATTTTTCTGACTAAGATACTTAATGTCTAATAACATCATGCTAACACTTGGTTCATTGATGGAAGTCCTCATAGGCTCAACTGTATTTAGGTAGCAAGCAAGGGTATAGTCATTCAAGAAGGTATAAATACCTTGGTTCAAGTTGGTGGATGTTATGTCAAGAAGGTTAGGGCATTGGATAGTCAAAGTGGTGAAAGATTGGGAAAGAGTGTTTACGGATATGGATCTATCATCATCAGTCCTAACCCAACACTTGAGTTCAAAGGTGATATTAAAACTTAAGACATTCAATTTGTGAATAGGCTCAATGTCATTATGGGAGTCCACTTCATCCATCAGTGGATCAGACTCGATAAGTTCATCATTTCACTCTAGACTTACATTGGGTTTAGGTACATATTGGTGAATAATATCAACATGTTTCTCTGTAATAAGCTCATCTTCTTCTCGAATGGCTCCCCATTCATAGTCATTAGATTCTTCATCTATGCCTCTAGGAAATCTAAGAACATGAGTAAAGTTAGGATGAATACCCCAAGAAGGGTTACCCTCAGATTCTGATTTGAATTCATACTCATGAGAATCTTTCTCCAAATAACTACCACCTTCCTCTTTGTCTGTTTGATTCTCTTTAAGATCAGCTAGTTCTTGTGGTACAACTATCTCTTTCTTTATAGTAGGTTCTTGTGTTTCTACTACATTAATTAATTTGATTGGATCATCTTCAGCATCAAGGAGGTCTTTGATTTATTTAGGAAAATGCTCATAGGGAATGATATCTTTAGTGGTGTCTGAATCATCACTATCAAATTGTTCTATTTCTCCCTTTAGTTTATTTTCTATAGAGGGCTCAATCTATTCTAAGACATGTGAGGAATTCTTGCTAAGCTAGAAAGGCTTCTTCATGTATCCTAGACCTATTGTATTCTTATTGGCTCAACTACGATGTTCAAGAGGTGATAGAAGACCCTTACCATGGATTCCTAGAGGTCCTTTTCCTGTATATCCCATTTTAGCTATAAATTTATCCCCTGGACCATATGACTTAGAAGGAACCTTCGATACGTTATAGTCACCAGCTTGAACAACCTAGGATTCAGGTTCATCTTTGTAGAGCCATGCAAGCACAGCTTCATCTTCTTCAAATTCTTGCTTAGGTACTTTTTCTGCAAGAAAATTTTCCTTTATATGCCTCAAGAGGTTCCTTAGATTCTGGTTTGGACTATTTTAGAGCTTTCCCATAAGACTTAGGTGAGATAGGGAGAGATGTCAGAGACAAAACTGGCTCTATAGTATATTCTCCCATACTATTTTCTATGATATTAACCTCTTTTGCAATGTCTTCCATCTTAGGTGTGGATGCTACATCTATTTTCTTAGTGGAAGATTCTCTATTATTAGGAACAAGTTTATCTGCATTTTCCTTCAATGCATTGCAAGTTGTTGACACATTAGCTAGAATGGTTACCTCTACTCCGTCATAAGGAAATTTCAAGCACTGATGGTATGTAGAAGGAATAGCTTTCATTTCATGTATCCAGGGTCTCCCTAAAAGGATTTTGTAAGCCAAAGGTATATCAAGAACTTGACATATAGTATCTTTGATGAAAGGACCTATTCTTATAGGTAGGACAATTGTTCCCTTGGAGGATCTTTCTTCTTCATCATATTCTTTGATAGTTATTTTTTTTTCTAGGATCAATGGCCATTTCTGAAAATCCCAATTGTGTCATCAAGTTGTAAGAACAAATATTTAGACCAGTGCCTCCATCTATCAACACACATTTGACATGATGCTTTGGGATCAGGAATTCAATATATAAGGGCTGGTTATGCGAATGACTCAAGGAGTTATCATCATCCTTTGAAAAGGAGATATACTATGGAGACATAAGATGACTAGCCATAGCCTGGAATCTATCTAAATCAAGGTTATCAAGAACATTGGATCTAAGCAGAGCTTTGTCTAGGATGGCTCTATTAGCTAGAGATATCTGAAGAAACTCAAACATGGAGATTTTTGCATTAGTATGTTGTAGTTGTTGAATGATACTGTACGAAGTAGTCCTCATGTCCTTAGGATTTGAAGATTTAGATGTTTCCCTCTATTTAGAAGCAAAAGACAGATTGAAAGGAATCTTTTGGACATTTGATTAATCTGGGATTTGTCCTTGTAGTTGTGCCTGAGCTTGTGATTGAGTAACTATGTTAGCTAATTGATTTTCTCTATCTCTTCTTACAATTGTGATGACATTGCAATGCTCAGATAGGCTTGGTTCAACCATATTGTTATGGTATTATTTCCAAGATAGGCATAATTGACCTTAGCACACAGATTAGGTTGAGAAGATGAATCTCCTTGACTATGTTTTAGAAATAGTTTGGTGAATGCTATGTGATCATTATTGCTTTTAGGATTATCAATCGTGATGTCTCCATTATCAATCTTGTCTTGAATGGTATGCTTCAAGCACAACCAGTTATTAGTTTTCTAACCTTTATGCCGATGGAAATCATAGAATTCATTCTCTCTCCACCATTTCAACTTAGGGTTAGGATCAAATTGATAGATCTCAGGCAAAGAGATGATGTTATTAGCTAGCAAAGTTCTCATAGCTAATTCCAAAGATTCTCTGAGAGGAGTGAACTTTCATTTATTATCAATGGACCAAGATTTGTATTCTGGCTTCTTTTGAGATGATTTGGGTACCTTTCATTCTGAAGCTTTGATGGCTTGGGTACCAATGGTTAGATTGAAAGTAGGTGCCTTAGATGGGGCATGGAGATTATCAATAATGCCATCTATGATGATGCCCTTATTCTTGTTCCAAATATTTTTCTTATCCTTAGAACTAGATTCATACTTGTCCTTTTGAAGTGTGATGTCTCCTTTTTTTACAAGTAATTTTTATATTTTGATTGCATTGTCTACCATCTTGTCAAAAGATGTATGATTTTGCATTTTTAAAGGGTAGTTGATTTTTGGAAAAAGATTGTTGATGAAGATTTCCATCTTCTCAGTTTCTGGAATAGGCCTAGCATATAGACATAATTTCTTTCTCCATCTTTTGAGAAATGTCAGGAATGGTTCTCCTAGATATTGTTTAAGATTGTAGATATCAATCATGGTGACCGGATGTTGGATTTTATAGGAGTATTTCCGATAGAACAACTCCTCAAAGGTTTTGATTGTAGGAGGCATCCTAGAGAACCAATGAATGGCTGACCCTCCCAGAGATTGGGGGAAAAGACACATTAGATAGGTCGACTCGTGCATGAACTCCATAGATTGAGTAAATAATTCTCTAACATGATCTTGAGGATCAGAGTTTCCATCATACTTATCATATTTTGACATTTCTACCCTCTTAGGGAATGGTGGCATATACAAGTCTTTATTGAATGGAAAAGGACACAAGGCCTCCATGGAGAACTCCTTACGTTCTTTTTCTTTTTCCATTTTGTTAAGTTTTACTTGCATGACATGCATTTGTTTCATCATAGCCATAATAGGAGTTTCTTCCTCATGTGTAATGATATCTTCCACATTAAAGTTGGGAGGAAGTTTATCTCCTTAATGAGCTAACTCTAGAAAGTATGTTTCTCTATCTTCTTTCAAGAAATGTTTCATCATTCTTTTGAAGTTATCATCATTTTGATATCGGGCAATTTCAGAAGGTGTAGGTTCTTGATCCATACCATGTTGAGACTAATGTCCTTGGGACCCATGATGTGTCCCTCTGTGAGACATGTTAGGAGTTTTAGGGCTCCCTGGATTAGTTTGAGGAGGGGTTTGTTGATTAGCTCTATGAGTTGATGGAGGGGGTTTCTAACCAATTTTCAATAAAAAATTGCCAAGATCATCATCTTCGTAAAAACCAGAATTGTAGAGTTGCTTGAGAGTTGGACCTATGTGAGTAGAAAAAGTTGTGGTGTTAAGTGATTCTCCAGATTTCTTGTGAGAGGAAGCTCTAGTCTCCACCATTAACCTTGGTGAAGCAAAAGAATACGATGAAGACAACTGAAGAAAGATTTGATTCAAGAAGATCAAATGACACAACCTTGTCAAAGTTTGATTGATTGAGGATAAGATTGGACATAAATGAAGGATACTGTGCCTTGGATGTATGGGTAGATGCCCAAAAGATAGCGGACACGAGTTCACAACACTTAGCCATTTTGAAGATTGATTGAAGATTGATAGTTATGACAAGGTTTTGACACAAGATGAAAAAGATTCAAATCGATTAAACACAGTGATTTTCTTGACAGACTTTGGAAATAGGCTGTAAAAGCTAGATCTTAGACAATTTTTAACACTTTCTGACAAATTTTTAGACTTTTCTCAAATGACTTTCTACAGGCTCATACGACAGTGGGTAGGCTATGAAATGACAATTGAAGAGCTCATACGATAGTTGCAAAACTCGCACGATAGTTGATAGCAAGATTTTTGACTTTTGTTATTGACTGGTGGAAAAAATCGTACGACACTATACCGGCTATCATACGACAATCAAGGGGTTTTGAAATGACAATAGCTAAAACTTGTATGACTCTCTGACTTTATGAGATGACTTTTGACTCCAAAAAGGTGTTTGACATCAAATTTTGCAATTTTTCAATTTTTAGTTTCAAATTGTTCACAAAATTGTCTGTCCAGATTTGAAGACTGTACTAGATTGATTCATTCTTAGTAACCAGATAGATAAATAGGCACACAAAATAGCAAGCAAGTGATTTCAAGCATGTTTGAAAACAATGAACAGGGGACAAAGAAACCCTGCGCATGAACAACCAAGTGACTGAATGTGCTAGCCCTAGGAGTGCTAACAATGTATGTTCCAAATTTTTTTGTAATAATGCACATATTCCTAGAAAATGAAAATTTGGCCTCTCTAGGGTTTGTAGTAATGGTTTGACTCTACAAATTTTGTGATCTTAAGAGTGTGAACTCCAATACAGGTGCACCAAGGTTTTGACACAGTCTAAGAAATTAATCAATTAGGAGCTTCTAGAGAGATCTGACAGCCCAACAAGAGACCACACTTGTGAAGATTTCCTCCATAAGGACATTTATATAGCGGCTACTGCTACCACGAAAAAAATGGCTATTACCGCTTGAGGTTCCATCCACATGGTTGACCCAATTAAGGGAATGTCCAGTATGGTTAACCCTCTCTAAAGGTGACTCACAAAAGATACCACATGGAGACTGGTTCGAGATTCAAGGATCTAAGTTTCTGATACTACCCAAAAAGGGAGTAGAGCATAGTCCTCTAGCCTTTTCACTTTTAACCAAAACAAAGGAGACAGATTAATCCCACATGCTAAGACCAAGATTATCTCACAAAGATCTATGATGTCAACCACTTATGATCTATCAACCTCCCTAGAGAGAGAATGTATCAATCAGAAGTTGAAGACACACAAATCTAGTAGAACATGAGATGCTCTCAGTAACCTCCCTACCTACAAGGGTTCTCTCATTGAGAAGAGATTTGCTGGAAACCCACTCTCTCAAGAACCATAAATAGTGTTCATAGGGCCTATTTACTATGTGTAATAGATATGCAGAAAGAAAATCTACATTTTTTTTATAGCCCAAAATGAAATTTGTGATATGAAAGCAATAAAGGTCACACAAGCTTGACATGTGAGAGTTCATTTTAGTCCAAATTGAAATGTTATTAGTTGAGAAGATTACCTGAATTTCTCGCAATGTGCTTAGTAGATTCTTACCTATTTTTAGCAATTCTCACACTTTTTCCAATCAGAACCAGCAAATACCAATCAGAAACAAAAGATTTCAATTGTTAATGTTAGCTGTTAGTCCAAATCTATTAATCAAATCTGGACAACTACTTGAAAATATGAAACGACAATTGAATTTGGAGTCAAAAATTGTACGACACTGGGTTACCTACCAGATGATAGTCTGGAAACTCGTACGACTGTGGGTACTTGTTCATATGACAATTAGGCTTTCAAATGACAATGTGTACACTCTGATATGAGCCTTGAAATTTGAACCTATTGTATGATAGTGGACAACTCGTGAAATGACTTTCTGACAAAATTCATATGAAAATGTATGAACAAAAGATAAAAATCATAGTTTTGATTAGAAAATGACAAGAAATAGATAGAAATTGATAGAATTGGAATGAAAACCCATTTCAGGGCCCATGGTGGGCACCAGAAATGTGTGTGAATTTTGTACCTAGCTGTAGACACAACACTTCAGTAAAACATTAGAGGTTAGCAGAAATCAAAATCATGCAGTGAAATGGAAACTAATCTAACCAGGCAATTTATTGCCTTCTAGTAGGTGCAAGTATGATATTCTCAGATTGGACCGAGATTAGTGACCTTGACGACACCTAAACAAAGGATTTGAATGGAGAATCTAGATATGAGATGAATGCAAATTAATCTATATTTTTGGATTTTCTATGCAATAAGATGAAATAAACTGATATGAATCTATTCTATATGAAAAACTGATATGACATGCAATTAATCTAATAATGATATGCTAAATGATATGAATGCACAAAAATAAATGAAAATCTCACAACAGCTTTGACTCACAAAGATGGATTCTTAGATCACCAATTTGCCTGCATGAGGATGCAATTCGTGGATCGATCCAAATGAAGAGCTGAGGCCTTAATTTATAGAAATACAAGGCTTTGGAGGTGCATGGAAAAAACCATAAATCACTCTTGATAAAATTAGGTTGATTTCTAAGTTATCAAGAATTTAGAGATAGATTAACTCACAAAATCATGCAAATTAGCTTTTTAATTTAAATCAGAAGTTGAGATCAGCTTTCAACTCAAAAGATAGTTGAGTTTATTTTTTAAAACAACTTGAATTGATTTTCTGATTTAATGTTTAACTACTTTTTGGATGTGCATAATTAATTATGAATTAATTGAATAAATAAAGTGATTTATCCTCAACTTAACTAATTTTTTTTAAAAATAAAATAATTGATTTATGGGTTAATCAATTATTAAATCAAACTTTTATTCAAAAACTATATTATTAAATTTGATAATTGACATTAATTAATTAAATAAGAATTTAATCAATTAGTCATAGGATATTTGATTTATTGTTAAAATTTAAATAATACAATTTAGGAATAAATATAATTAAATCTAATTAAATAATTAAGTGGCAGTATTAAATCTAATTAATTAAATATTTAGAATATTCAATTAATCAAACTTTAGGATAAATAGGATTTATCACCAAATAATCATTAAATTAAAAATAATTAGGGTAAATAGGAATAAGGAATATTCCCCGATGTAGAATTTAGGATAATCAATTAAGATTCGATAATGTGCAGATGTGCCTTAGGTTAGGACTTTGATGTTGATTTCATTTGAATTGAAGATGTAGGAGGTTAATGAACCTATAGCCCATTTTTGGGGTATTACAGATGAATACTTGTAAACCACTGACCTTCAATTTCAGTTCTTCAATTTATTTTTCAGATCTATCAATATCTTCAAGAGCTACTTCAAGATTCTTCTTCAGATGTTTTACTTCTTCCAAAACCATGATCTCCTCAAGTGGTTAAACTTATCTTTAAAGGACCAAAGATCTGATACCAATTGTTAGGAATGGGAACACTGAGAGGGGGGGAGGGGTGAATCAGTGTTCTATAATTAATTTTTGATACTTGAAACTTAACTCAATTACTTAAATACTGAAATGAATAGTAAATAAAATTAAGTATTCAACCATAACACATAACAAAAGATATGTTTATGGGGAAACCTTCACTAGAGGAAAACCATGGTGGGAATTAGTACCCACGAATAATTGTACTTTGTATTATGAACCTGTTAATGTTCCTTTGCCCTGATAGGAGTAGTCATTACAATGCTGAGTACAATGACTTGGTTAAGAGTCTATAAGTAACAAATCTTGTTAGGGGTGGATGGCTTACTAACCAAGCTCACTGCTTAATGAAGAAGGCTACAACCTCCTGGTTATTAGATACACACTATATCTGCAAGGTGAACTATTGCTTGACACTATTGTCTGATTAGTTCCTTTTGTGCGCTGATGCCTTAACCTCTTGTAAAGCTCTATATAATTATTACTTCTCTAATACATACTTCACATACTTCTTCTCATCTCTATATGCCATTTCATACTCATATACAAAAGTGCATGTCACATATATACATGTTGAATAGATGCAACCAAAACTAACTACTAGGTCGGCCTCTAACTTAACACATACAATACTTCCAAGTTAATTGGCTCAAGTGCGTTTACATAAAATGATATTAACATGTTTATAATATAGTTACAATAGGCGTATAGCCTCTACAAAATAAAATTATATACACTAATCAAAATGCTATCTCTTGGATCCATGCTCTATTCTGTTATGCCACGTACTGATTATGTCACTTAGACTCGCTATAACTTCTTCATGTTGTCATATCTGACCATGCGTTCTTAGACTTAGTATAGTAACATACTCAAAAGCTTATATCTAAAGGTGCATACCAAAACTCGATCATACACATGTGTGTTGATGCTCTGATCATCAGGTGCTTTATTGTCTGCTCTATCTTCCACACTTAGCCAAATTATGATCTTCTAAGTTAGTGTGCTAACACCAAAACTTCATATGAATTTGTTTCCATAATGACAACATCAGACTTAGTCATATATACTAGTAAAGTCAACTTAAAAACACCTCCACCTCAAAACCAAGGCAAAGGAAAGCAAGGAGACCATGCTTGATGCAGGAGCATCTCGGGTCCTTAGCAATCTCGTATCACCAAAAACATGTTTGTATTTTCTTGTGTTACTCTATTCCTTCTTTGACTGAGTTTGTTCAGTGTTACATGGTTTCCTTTGTTTACTAGGGTTAGTCAGTTATCTCTTTGGCACTCGGTGATACTTGTCTGGCACTTAGTTATCCTTTCTTACCAAGTTGTTTGTTTTGTTTCCCGTTGAGGCTGACTCTTACAATTAATTATGGTCATGGATTTAATGTTGGCATCTATCATTGGGAAGTGTGTGGACCTAGATCTAGTCATTCCTTCCATTGATGGTGGATTTGAAGGCCAACTTGTTTGGTAGCCTCTTGTATATAATGTAATCTTATTTGTAGTTTTAGTGGGGATCAATTAGGACATCAGAGATAGAAGCTAGGAGATAGAAGATTATTTCAGATCCTCTCATGTTGGAGGAATTTTATACTTGGTTGTAATAGCTAGCCTAAACTAGGAAGGCCTTACAGCCTGGCATGTATGAATCAATTGAAAGAAATATATGAAAGGATATTTTCATTCTCTCTCTCACTTGTGTGTTTTTTGCTTCCATGTGTGATCTCTTCAAGGTGGATCTGGTTAGGGTGTGCCTTTGGCCCCTCTCCCCATCCTCCCTTAATGCATTAGGTGGTATCAGAGCGAGGTGAGATATGGATCTAGGTTTGTGAATCTAGGTTTGAGGGTTCCTTCTTGTCAAACACTAGTTGATTTGTTGTGGGGACATAGAAGATTGTGATATGGATTGCAATTGCAAAGGGTTTCAAGATGGTTTGTGGGAGGCAAGATGCGGATCCAAGATTGGTAGACATGTTGAGATAACTTGCTGCTAGATTAGAAGATGTTGAAACCACCCAAAGAAGAGGCTAACATCTTGAACATGTTAGTGATGATGAAATTGAGGAAGAACAAGGTGATGTAGAACCTACATTGGTGATGGATCAAGGTGAAGAAAGATTGTTGAAGGATTTGATAAATCTAAAGTCTACACCACACTTTAATCCTCCTGAGTATAGTGGAAAATTGGATTCTGATGAATTTGTGGACTAGATCATTGAGACAAATAAGTATTTTGAATATGAAAATGTACCTAAGGAAAATAAGGTGAAAATTGCAAGCACAAAGTTGAAAAGTCATGCATCCTTGTATTGGGAACATTTGCAGTAGGATAGAAAGAGGAAAGGAAAAGACAAAATTTAGGTATGGAATAAGATGGTGAATAAATTGAAAGGAAAGTTCTTACCTTGTGATTATCAGATTAACCTAGTTAGGTGAATGCAAAGTTTGAGGTAGAAAGATATCTCGGTAAAATAATATACTAAGGAATTCTATAGATTAGATATTAGATTTAGACATGATGAAGATGATGTGGAAAGAATTTCTAGGTACCTGAATGGATTGGGAGTTCCATCCAAGAATAAATAAGTTTGGTCAAATTGGAGAAAATTGAAGAAGCTTATCAATTTGCATTGAAAGCTTAGGAGAAATTGAATAAGAAACATGAGAAAAGACAAAGAGGTAGAGCTGGTAGATTCCCTAGAGGGAGAGGTAGATTTGAACCTAAAAAGCTGAATTTGGATAAAGGCAAGACCGAGTGGAAATGTGAAAGTTTATCTAGAGGCAGAGGTAGTAACTACCAAGGTGGTTATAGAAAAGGTGATTTTTGAGGAACTTGTTACAATTTTGGAGAAGGACATAAATCATTTGAGTGTACACATGCAAGTAAGAAGGTTGGTAGTAGTAGAAATGCTTTGGTGCAAGAAGAGTCACCAAATGAACCTGAGAAAGAAAAGAACTTAATGGTAAGGAGAGCACATTGGAGTGAAATTAATAAGAAAGATCTTGTAAGGAAAAGTTTGTTCAAGACTAGATGTAGAGTTTTTGATGAAGTTTGGAAGGTAATTATTGACATTGGTAGCTTGGAGAACTTGGAATCTGAGGAAATGGTTACAAAGTTGCAGTTGAAAAGGTTGGAACATCCAAAGCCCTATCAGATTTCATGGATCAAAGATGAGAATACACTCTTGGTAAGTGAATAATGTTATGTGAATTTGAAAATTGGAAAGTACTATGATAAGGTGTTATGTGATATCATGCCTATGGACTATTGTCATATTTTGTTGGGTAGACCTTGGAAATATGATATACATGCTATATATCATGGGAGATTGCATAAATATACTATATGGGCTGATGGAAGAAGAAAAATCTTGTTACCTTTGATTGAAGAAATTTTTAGTAATGTTTTCACATCTGTGAAAGTTTTCTTGATGGAAGGAAGAAAGTTTGCTAAGGATTTGAAGAAGAATGATGTATGTTTTACTGTGATTCCTAACAAACTGAGTAAGAAAATAGAGGATAGTGTCCCTAAGGATATTGATAAGTTACTCACTGAGTACAATGAAATCATTTCTAATAATGTACATGATGGTTTTCCACTGAAGAGAAGCATTGATCATTGCATGGATCTAATCCTTGGAGCTAGTTTACCGAACAAGGCACCACATCGATTGACACCTACCAAAAATTAGGAATTTAACTGAAAGATTCAAGAATTGTTGTAGAAAGGTTTGATCTGAGAAAGTTTAAGTCCTTGTGTAGCACCTATTGTATTGGCACCTAAGAAGAATGGAGAATGGTGAATGTGTACTGATTCTAGAGAAATCAACAATATAACAGTGAAATATAGGTTTCCTATACCGAGAATGGATGATATAATGGACAATTTGACTGGAGGAAAGTATTTACCAAAATTGATTTGAAAAGTGGGTATCATTAGATCAGAATCAGAGAAGGTGATGAATGGAAGATTTCTTTCAAGACAAAAGAAGGGTTGTATGAGTGGTTGGTTATGCCTTTTGGTTTAACTAATACACCAAGTACTTTTATGAGGTTGATGAATGAAGTTTTGAAGAAATTCTTGGGTAAATTTGTGATTATATACCTAGATGATATTCTGATATTCAGTAAGACCAAAGAAGAACATTTGTTGCATGCTAAACAAGTATTGCATAGATTGAAAGAAGAAAAGTTGCTAATAAATCTGAAAAAGTGTTCATTCATGAAAGAGGAGATTTTGTATTTGGGATTTGTGATTTCAGTTGATGGTTTGAAGATGGATCTTGAAAAGGTTGAAGTGATTTTGAATTGGCCTATGCCTAAGAATGCTAGTCAGGTAAGATCATTTCATGGTTTGGCAAGTTTTTACTAAAAGTTCATTTGGACTTTCAGTTGAATTTGTAATGCTATGACTAAGACTATGAGAGGAGATAAAAGGGTATTCAATTGGACACATGGAGCTAATAAAATTTTTGAGACTATGAAGAAAAAGGTTGCTGAATTTCTTGTTTTAGCATTTCCTAATTTCAATAAGGTATTTCAAGTGGAATGTGATGCAAGTGGAAGTGCAATAGGAGCTGTGTTGAGTCAAGAAGGTAAACCTATTGCTTTCTTTAGTGAAAAGTTGAATGATTCAAAAAAAAAATACTTTGTGTATGATCAAGAATTCTATGGTATTATTGATGCAGGAGCATCTTGGGTCCTTGGCAATCCTATCTCACCAAAAAAAAATTAGAGTTTGTTTGTGTTGCTCAGTTTTTTCTTTGACTAAGTTGGTCAGTAGTTGGTTGGTTTCTTTTGGTTACCGAGTGTGGTTGGTTATGCCTTTTGGTTTAACTAATGCACCAAGTACTTTTATGAGGTTGATGAATGAAGTTTTGAAGAAATTCTTGGGTAAGTTTGTGATTGTATATGTTGATAATATTATGATATTCAGTAAAACCAGAGAAGAAGATTTTTTGCATGTTAGACAAGTTTTAAAGAGATTGAAAGAGGAGAAATTGTTGATAAATATGAAAAAGTGTTCATTCATGAAAGAAGAGATTGTGTATTTGGGATTTTTTATTTTAGCTAATGGTTTGTAGATAGATCCTGAAAAGGTTGAAGCTATTTTGAATTGTCCTACACCTGTGAATGCTAGTGAGGTAAGATAATTTCATGGTTTGGAAAGTTTTTACCAAAAGTTCATAAGGAATTTCAGTTCAATTTATAATGCTATGACTGAGACTATGAGAGGAGACAAAAGAGAATTCAAGTGGACACATGGAACTGACAAAAGTTTTGAGACTCTGAAGCATAAAGTTGTTGAATTACCTATTTTGGCATTATCTCATTTCAGTAAAGTATTTCAAGTAGAATGTGATGCAAGTGGAAGTGCAATTGGAGCTGTGTTGAGTCAAGAAGGTAAACCTATTTCTTTCTTTAGTGAAAAGTTGAATGATGCTAGAAGGAAATATTTTGTGTATGATCAAGAATTCTATGCTATTGTTCAAGCACTAAAGAAATGGAGACATTATTTGATACTGAGTGAATTTGTGTTGTATACTGATCATAAGGCTTTACAATATTTGGGTAGTCAGAATAAGTTGAATCAGAGAGATATGAAATGGGTTGAGTATTTGCAGAGTTATACATTTGTGATAAAGCATAAGAGTGGAGTCACTAACTAAGTTGTTGATGCATTGAGTAGAAGAAGATCTTTGATGATCAAGATGAAAATTGAAGTTCTTGGTTTTGATGAGATGAGAGATTCTTATGAGTTTGGCCCTAATTTTTCTAAGCCATGGAGAAAGTATAGAGCACCTATTCAAGATCAACAAGATACTAAATGGGATGAATATTTCATTTGGGAAGGTATGTTTTTTAAAAGTATTTAGTTATGTATACCAAAAGGAGTAATGAGAACTAATATGATAAAGGAGAAACATAGTAGTGGTTTGGCTAGACATTTTGGTATTGATAAAACATGGAATTTTCATAAGGAGAAGTACTATTGGCCGCAATTGTATAAATATGTTCAAAAATTTGTGAAAATTTGTGGAATTTGTCAAGTTCCAAAAGGAGTAAGTCAGAATACTAGATTGTATACACCGATTTCTGCTCCTAAGAAACCTTGGATTGACATTAGTATGGACTTTGTTCTTGGCTTAGCAAAGACAGTAAGAGGTAATGATTCTATATTTGTTGTTGTGGATAGATTTTCAAAGATGACACATTTTATACCATGTAGAAAGACATCAGATGTAGTACATGTAGAAAATATTTTCTTTAAGGAAATTGTTAGATTGCATGGATTATCAAGGATATTATCTCTGACTGAGATAGTAAATTTGTTGGGAAAACCCTTTGGAAGAAATTTGGCACTGAGTTGAAATATGGTTCTACATTTCACCCACAAACTGATGGATAGACTGAAGTTGTGAATAGAAGTTTGGGAAATCTTTTGAGATGTTTAGCTAGAGACACACTGAGTAATTGGAATTCTATGTTGGCACAAGAAGAGTTTGCATACAATAATTTAATGAATAGGAGTACTAGATATACACCATTTGAGATTGTGAATGGCACACAACCAAGAGGAATATCTAATTTGAGAGACATTGTTGATGAGAATAAGAAAAGTGCTGAAGGAGTAAAGTTTTTTGAGTACATGAAGACATTGCATGAAGATGTGAAGCTGAAACTGGAAGACAGTAATCAGAAATACAAAGACAAAGCTGATAGATCAAGAAGATATAAAACTTTTTATGTTGATGATGAAGTGATGGTTCATTTGAAGAAAGGATGATTTCTTATTTGAACATATGAGAAGCTGAAGATGAAGAAGTTTGGACCTTGCAAGATTTTGAAGAAATTTGATAGTGCAAATGCATTTGAGATTGAGTTACCTGATGACATGGACATATCACCTATTTTAAACATTGCTGATTTGTATGAGTATCATGAACCTGATGAAGAAGTAACAGTACTGACAAAATATCCTAAGAAGCAAAATGATGAAGTTGAATAGATTTTGAAGGAAAGAGTTGGCAAGAGTACAAGAGGAAAATAGTTTATGGAATATCTGGTAAAGTGGAAAAATAGATTGATGGAAGAAAATTTATGGATTTCACAGTCTGAGTTAGATGCAGCTCAGACTAGACCTACCAAATGATTTGGAGAATCATTTCAAAGAACCCTAGGTGTCTGATGCAGGAGCATCTCGGGTCCTTGGCAATCCTATGTCACCAAAAACAATTTGGAGTTTGTCTGTGTTGCTCAGTTTCTAATTTGACTGAGTTGGTCAGTTTCATTTGGTTACCAAGTGTGGTCATTTATTTCTTGGGTGGTCAGTTATTTCACTGGTGCTTGGCATTGCCTATCTGTTGCTCAGTTATCTTTCTCACCGACAGGTTTTGTTTTAGTTCTTGTTATGGCCGACTTGTGCATTTATATTGGATCACAAATTTAATGTTGGAATCCATCATTGGGAAGCATGTGGTCCCAAATTTGACCATTCCTTCCATTGATTGTGGATCTAGAGGCTGACTCAGCTTGGTAGCTTCTTGTATAAATATAGTTATTGGTTAGGAGTTGAGAGGGAGTTTTTGGTGAGGAGTTTGGGGATAGGAGTTGCTAGAAAATATCAGTAGAGATTCTAGATAGATCCTTGCATGTTTAAGGGCTTCTACATTTCATTATAATATCTAGCCTAATTAAGAAGGCCTTACAACCCGGCATGTATAGTTCTATTTGATGATAATATATGATAGATCTAGCATTCTCTCTCTTACTATTGTTGTTTGTTGCTTCCGCATGTGTTGTGCAGGCTTGGATCATTAGCGTGTTGTAAATTTGGCTAAGCTGAGTACATAGATGTTGTCATTATGGAAACATATGATCCACATGAAGAGTGCAAAGGTCAAAGAGCAAGTATAGTAGAGCGCATTGCAAATTTGTCTAAGTGTGAGACAAAATTTTCACCAATGTACCCGGACATAGTTTTTGTTTGTGACATTGACTGGAGTAAGTTCAATGCTTGTGCACTTGGAAATAGACTCTATGATTTCTAATGATGACCCATCTTAGAGCACAAGTTAGTATGACATGTACAAAATTAGTTATGACAGTTTTACCAAAGACAATGTTAAGTTGACAGGATAGTTTTGAAGATAGAATTGGTAAAGAGTTAAGGGATTATTTTGTTTGTCAAAATAATGTCTTAACAATATAAAGGGATGACATCCTAGATGTTAACCCTTAGATAAAGATATATGGAGGCTGACCATGTAAATTTATTAGCCTTAATAACTTGTATATATGTAATTGTAAATTGTAAGAAGAAAAAAAAGAGAAAGGATGTGGTAATATTGTAATGATAAAATGATATGATGCAAATGTAAGAGCAGTGAAAAGATATTGAAGCAAGAAGCATAAGGTTATGTACCTTAATCCATTTTTGTAATTAGTATACATTGTACATTACTTGTTTGGGTAGTGGTCTCATCTGGTAATCAGATTTTGTATTGACAACTTCTAACAGGGTTGAGGCTTCTAACAAGACCTATAGTCCCTTAATCAGGACTGATACACTATATGCTTGTAATAGACTCCTAATAGGGTCAATATCCTTAACATGATACTTTTGATTAGTTGATCTTTGTGGGTACCATCCCCACTGGGGTTTTCCCTTGGCCAGGGTTTCCTCAAGAACATATCATGTGTTATGAGCTCTTTAGTTTTATTGCTATGCATGTTATTTAGCTTCTTATGTTATGCATGTGTAAAGATAATCTGTTATATCCATATTTGGACAAAAGATAAAGTTTGTAGAATACTGATTCACCCCCCCTCTCAGTATTCCCTATTTCTAACAATTGGTATCAGACCTTAGTTACTCGGAAAAGAATCATTCAAGGAAAGCCTAGCAGCTTGAGTAAGATCTCTATGGATATGGATCAACTACAGAAGAATCTTGAAGAAGCTCTTGAACAGATTGATATGCTTACTGATGAAAGAGAGACTCTAAAATAGAAATATGATGATGCAAAGAACCTCATCAAGAAATTGAAAAAGAAGTTGGAAGATCTAAAATTTGAAAAGGAATCTGAAATTCTTATTGAAGATTGTGATGACAATTTAGAAAAAGAAAATGTGATCCTTAAGCATGAACTAAAGATAGAAAAGCTAAAATTAAGTTTGAAAGATGGAAATAGAAAGAATAAAGAAAATATGACATCTAAGAATGAAAAGTTGAAGATTGAAAATGAAGAACTAAAATCTAAACTTGGCAATGTAACATCTAAACTTGAGAAAGTCAATTTGTAGTATGATGAACTTGAGAAATACAACAGGATTGTGAAAGAGGAACTAAATCAATCCAAACAACAAATTGAAAGGCTATATTCAAATAGTGAGAAGATCGATGAACAAGTATCTTTTGGGAAACCATCCTATGATAAGACTATACTTGGATTTAACATATTCAGAACACATGATGAGAACAAGGAACCAGATCTGAAAATATCTGAAAGTCTAGATGAGAAGAAGTCTGATGAGATCAACAATTCAGAAGAACCACCTAAAGGACAAGAACCACCTAAGCAAGAAGAATCACCCAAAGGTATGCAAAGAGAATTCAAAGGTAGATGTTTTGGATGTAATACTATTGGTCATATGAAGAAAGATTGCACAGGTAAGCAATTTAAACCTCTTAATGGTTATTGTTATAATTGTCATGGTTTTGGACATAGAGCTATTGAATTTAGAAAACCTAAAGTTATTGAAAATAATTATGGTAGTAGAATGTTTAGGAATACTAACAATGCAGATAAGAGACCTACTAAAGATATGAACAGAAGAAATGGAGTAGTATGTTATAGATGCAACAAGATTGGACGCATTGCTAGAAATTGCAGATCATAAATCAATCAGCAAGGACCAAGATATGGAAATAATGGAACTATTTGTCAGATATGAAACAAGATTGGACATACATCAAGATTTTGCAGAATGAACAATGGAGTTTTTCATCCTAACCCTAACCCTAGAAATCATGAAAGAAGAAATGAAGATGCAAGAAATAGATAGAAAGGTTGCTGCAGTAATGTAGATGAAGTCAAGTTTGTTCAAGGCACAGATCAAGGAGACATATTCAACATTGAAGGTAATCAGAAAGGTGAAGTATCAAGTGGTAAGAATGAATCCTTACCTGACCTATCTGGAAGCACTTGATTTATGAAAATTACAGTAGATTAGGAACTTAGAATTAGTGTAGAAGTAGATTTATGATGAATTAAGTCTTGTACAATTAATGTAAGGTAGTTTATGATGTACTGATGCTATGGTTAAGAGTGTAAAAGAAAATATTATGTTTTGCGAGATTGCAAGAAGTTTTAAGTTTTTGTAGGTTAATAGAAACAACTTTTTGGAAAGAAGTAACAAAAGAATTGAATGTGATGTCAGACCTAAGTGAAATTGAAGTAATAAAAGGTTATGATCGATGTTATTTGATCATCATAGTGATTTGAAGTGTTTAGGAGAGCAAAGAGTAGTGATTGGAAGCATTTTGCAATGATTTGGTGAAGGATTTGAGCGTTGAATCTATGCAAGCCCTAGAATCATGAATTTGAGGTATTTTACTTGGTAGATCTTTGAATCGGTATAAACAAACTAGAAGCAATCATGGATGTATCTTTAATTCATAATGTCAGAGACATAAATAGATCTAGAATGAAGAGGGAACTAGTAGAACCCTTGGAAGAAGATAACCCTAGTTTAGCATTATCATCCGTACCAGATGGAGTTTTGCATTTGGAGAATGTGAGAAGTTATCTTGGATGCAATTTAGAAACCATCAGTGATAGTGATTATACCAATGAATATCAGAAGATTTACAATCAAGATATGACATTGAAACAAGGATATGAACATTTGAAAGACAATGAGATTGTTAAGTATGCATTGCAGTATGAATTTGACAATGAAGAATGCACTAAGATTATTTTGAGCAGAGTTCACAATGGAAAGTTTTGGCTAGAGGATAGAGTGATAGACATTATAGCTGACTTGATTCATGAAGTCATTGGACTATCTAAAACTGGTTCTATTCCTTTAAATGAAAAGAATATGAGGAAAACAGTCATGGACAACATAAAATCAACCTATAATGGCAGAGGAATTATGATTAGCAAGATCAAAAAACATGATGTTAGATATTAATGCAAGTTTCTAACCACTAAGTTTTGTGCAAATTCTAGAGAAGATGACATGGTAGTTGGAATGGTACACATATCCTATTTAATGTGTATTGACAAGGTACCAGTTGATATGTGTGAAATTTTGAGAATATAATTATTTGAAAACTTGGAGAAGATTAAGAAAACTAAGTATGCACAATTTAGATTTTCATCCTTAATCACATACATGTTTTTCCAGCTATTGAGAAGATTTTCGTACACCATTGCAAATGATTGGAATGATGGTCAATCTACTATGGAAAGGATAAATAAAGTATTTATGAAACATGTTATTGACAAAGTGAATGAGAGTGCTATGTTAGTGATGAAGACATTTTAGAAATTGGTAATCAGCAGATCAAGGATTCCATAGTCTATTGTGGAGAAATATAAAGATGATATATGTTTTATGGCTGACACTGACTTTACCTATATTGAAGTAGTGGAGCCTAGAATTGAGTTCATAGACCCTCTTGGCTATGAGATATCTAAGATAGAAATAGAAGAATATATTGGCAAGTTACTTAAGTGTAAGTTGGACGCTTAGTGCAAAAGGTTTGGAACTTTTGAAGAGAATTTCAACTCTGCAAAAGCTATAATTGAGGAGAACTAGTCTAAGAAGAGATTTGAAAGCACTATGAAGAAAATATTGAAAGATTCAGGATTGACACAACATGAGTTTGAGATAGCAAAGAACACAACAATAGCAATCAGAATGAGTGAACAAAAAGAAGTTTTATCTACCCCACCAATTGTAGTACAACAAAAAGAACCTCAAGTCAAGGTGAAAGTAGAGGAACCAGAGATGTAACAAGAAACAAGTAGACCTACTAGGTCTACCTCCTCCACTCCTAGCAAGAGAAAGAAAGAAATTGCTACTAGACCTGGGAAGAGGAAAATTTTTTTGGTGCCACCAGTTCCTAGGAAAGTTGCAATAATTAAAGATGATGACACTACTTTGGTTAAGAAGAAAGCTTGGAAACCTAAAGTTGAAAAGCTTAATGAGAAGATTATTGAAGATGGAGACTTCACCAGAATGAATTAGTACTACAGTCTTTATGATTATTCATACAGACTTAACTTGGAGAATGCAATTGTAAAGCACATGGTTTTTACAAATAAGAAGTTTGACACTATTCAGGGTCAGATACCTAATGACTTGTATAAAAAATTTGTAAATAGAAAGAAGAGAGCACAAGAAGAAGCCACTTCTATCAAAGAGAATCTAGTAAGAAAGCTTTGTGATGTGAGAGATGATGCACACCTAAAGCAGATATTGAAGGCTTTAAGCACCCATCTAAGAACCAAAAGGAGAACCATTCTAATTATGGGAGGCAGATATGAAGAAGTTAATTCTGATACAGAGCAGGCAATAATCAAGGTTATGGTAGAAATTGTTGGAGAACCATCAATTGTAGCAAAACAAGCAGGTGAAGCAGAACAAGAGGATATTCCCTCTCCTCTAGCTATTAGCATTGAAGATGAATCAATGAATGTTGAAGGTACAAAGGTCACCTTGGATACTGATGACAATGCATTCAAGAATTTAGGAAACATTGTTGACAATTCAGCTCTTGATGAACTAGATATAGAAGCAGAGCAGACACAAACCACTATTGAAGAACCTAAAGAAACAAAGATTCAAGCACTTATTCCTATCAAAGAAGAAATCAGTCTTACTCCTGAGACTATAAAGAAGAATGAAATTGGATCTTTATTTGAGGATTTAGGAAAAGAAATTGATGATGATGATTAGTTGGAATTGATCACTTCTTTGAATAAGATTATTGGCAAGAACAAGAAAGTGAAGAATCTTGAAGGGAGTCTGAAGGAACTAACTGAGAAGTTACAAAGCATTGTAACTACACAAATTATAGCGGTAGACCCTTTGGAGAAAGCTAAGAAGGTAATGAGCACTTTTGATAATATATTCACTAATCTATCTGATATTGCAAAAGTGAGAGCTCAAGTAGCTTATGAAGCTAAAATGCTTTTGAATATTAGCCAAAATATCAGGAATGATATTAACAGTCTTGATATCTATATCAAGGACATGAGGAAGCATTTGGAAATAGGAAAATCTTTGTACATACAGTGTACAAAATTAGAGACCTTAACAACATAAGAAGATCAGAAGATGAATTTGAAAGAAGCAGAAATTCAGAATGAATGTAACCTTCTTTCTAGCCCCAATGTGAAGGTATTAGATATTGAGAAGAAAGTTAGGAAGCTTTATGATGAAATTAGAGTTTTGCAAGATGAAAGGAACAAAAAAATGAGAAGATTTACTCTTTTGAGAGAGCACACTTCTATGAAGTTATGCATTATTGAAGAACAGTTGGAAGAATGTCTTTCGGCAAAGACATCTTTTCAAAAGTTTAACTTTGAAAACCTTCAAGCATGTCAAATAGCAGCTTATGGAGTGAGCACTTTACTCAATGTGGTAGATTCCATTAAGAAATCATGGGAGAAGGAGATAGAAGAAATGAAATTTAATTTTTTAGATTGTGTTGCAAGCCTACCGGCTTTGCAATAAGGAACTAAGGTATAATCTTTTTTGTGACATAATTTTGTAGCTCTCCCTACTTTATTTTGTCATTGTTGTCAAAGGGGGAGAGATATAGAGCAGAAAATTATTGTATATGATATGGATTGATACTCTTAGGGGGAGTATTTTATTAGAAATTATATTTTGAGGATTTATAAGGATAGTATATGTATATGTTATACTATGGCCACAATTTTTGAGACAATTTTGAGATTTTGAGTTGTACACTTAGCCAATTTTCTCATATGTTGCCACCAATGACAAAGGGGGAGATTGTTGGAAATTTGGCTAAGCTAAGTAAATATATGTTTTCATTATGGAAACATATGATCCACATGAAGGGCGCAAAGGTCAGAGAGCAAGTATAGCAGAGTGCATTGCAAATTTGTCTAAGTGTGAGACAACATTTTCACTAGTGTACCCAGACATAGTTTTTGTTTGTGATGTTGACTGGAGTAAGTTCAGTGCTTGTACACTTGAACATAGACTCTATGATGTCTAATGATGACCCATCATAGAGTGCAAGCCATTATGACATGTATGGAATTAGTTATGATAGTTTTATCGAAGATAATGTTAAGCCAATAGGACAGTTTTGAAGACAGAATTGGTAAAGAGTTAAGGGATTATTTTGTTTATCAAAATAATGTCTTAACAATATAAAGGGATGAAATACTAGATGTTAACCCTTAGATAAAGATATATGGAAGCTAACCATGTAAATTTATTAGCCTTAATAACTTGTATATATGTAATTGTAAATTGTAAGAAGAAAAAAAAGAGAAAGGATGTGGTAATATTGTAATGATAAAATGATATGATGCAAATGTAAGAGCAGTGAAAAGATATTGATGCAAGAAGCATAAGGTTATGTACCTTAATCCATTTTTGTAATCAGTATACATTGTACGTTACTTGTTTGGGAAGTGGGCTCATCTGGAAATCAAATTTTGTATTGACAACTCCTAACAGGGTTGAGGCTTCTAACAAAGCCTATAGTCCCTTAATCAGGACTGATACACTATATGCTTGTAATAGACTCCTAACAAGGTCAATATCCATAACAAGATACTTTTGATTAGTGGATCTTTGTGGGTACCATCCCCACCGAGGTTGTCCCTTGGCCAGGGTTTCCTCGAGAACATATCATGTGTTATGAGTTCTTTAGTTTTATTGCTATGCATGTTATTTAGCTTCTTATGTTATGCATGTGTAAAGATAATCCGTTATATCCATATTTTGGAAAAAGATAAAGTTTGTAGAATACTGATTCACCCCCCCCTCTCAGTATTCCCTATTTCTAACATAGGGTGCACCATTGTTTGACCCCTCTTGCTCCCAGCCTTGCATCAATTATTCAAGAACTAAAGAAATGGAGACATTATTTGATACTGAGTGAATTTGTATTGTATACCAATCATAAATATTTAGAGGATTTGGGTAGTCAAAATAAGTTGAATCGGAGACATATGAAATGGGTTGAGTATTTGCAAAGTTATATATTTGTGATAAAGCATAAGAGTGGAGTCACTAACCAAGTTGCTAATGCATTGAGTAGAAGGAGATATTTGATGACCAAGATGAAAATTAAAGTTCTTTGTTTTGATGACATGAGAGATTTTTATGAATTTGATCCTAATTTTTCTAAGTCGTGGAGAAACTACAGAGAACCTATTCAAGATCAACCAAGTACTAAATGGGAAGAATATTTTATTCAAGGAGGTATGTTGTTTAAAGGTATTCAATTATGTATACCGAGATGATCAATGAGAAGTAAGTTGATAAAGGAGAAACATAGTAGTGGTTTGGTTGGACATTTTGGTGTTGACAAGACATTGAATTTGCTTAAGGAGAAATAATTTTGTCCACAGTTGTATAAAGATGTTCAGAAATTTGTGAAAAGTTGTAAAATTTGTCAAGTTGCAAAAGGATTAAGTCAGAATACTAGATTGTATACACCAATTTTTGTTCTTGAGAAACCTTGGATTGATATCATTATGGATTTTGTTCTTGGATTACCAAAGACAGTAAGAGGTAATTATTCTATATTTGTTGTTGTGGATAGATTTTCTAAAATGGCACATTTTATACCTTGTAAAAAGACATCAAATGCATTACATGTAGCAGATCTTTTCTTTAAGGAAATTGACAAATTGCATGGATTACTGAGGAGTATTATCTCTGACTGAGATAGCAAATTTGTTGGATACTTTTGGAAGACCCTTTGGAGAAAATTTGGCACTAAGTTGAAATATAGTTCAACATTGCACCCACAAACTGATGGATAGACAGAAGTTGTGAATAGAAGCTTGGGAAATATTTTGAGATGTTTTGTTGGAGACACACTGAGTAATTGGGATTTTGTGTTGGCACAAGCAGAATTTGCATACAATAATTCAGTGAATAGGAGTACTGGAAAAAACCTTTCAAGATTGTAAATGACATACAACTGAGAGGTATATCAGATATGAGGGATATTGCTGATGAAAGAAAGAGAAGTGCTGAAGGCATAAAGTTTTATGAGTACATGAAGACATTGCATGAACATGTGAAATATAAATCGGAGAAAAGTAATTAGAAATAAAAAGGTAGAGTTGATAAATCAAGAAGACATAAGACTTTTGGAGTCAGTGATGAAGTAATGGTTCATTTGAAGAAAGGCAGATTTCCAATTGGAACATATGGGAAGTTGAAAATAAAGAAGTTTGGTCTTGGCAAGATTTTCAAGAGATTTGAAAGTGGAAATGCTTATGAGATTGAGTTACCTAATGACATGGATATATCACCTATTTTCAACATTGCTGATTTATATGAGTACCATGAGTTGGATGAAGAAATGAAAGTACCGAATGATTACCCTAAGAAATAGATAGAAGAAGTTGAGAAAATTTTGGAGAAAAGAATTTGATGCAAGGCAAGGGTCAAGAGGGGTCAAAAAATGGTGCACCCTACTGATCCAAGCCTGCAACACACATGAGAAATCAACAAACAACAATAGTGAGAGAGAGAATGCCAGATCTTTCATAAATTATCATCAATTAAAATCATACATGCTGAGATATAAGGCCTTCCTCATTATGGGGTGATATTACAATGAATCTTAGAAGCCCTCAAACATGTGAGGATCTATCAGAAATATCCAATCTAATGTCTACTATCTTCTATCTAAAAAATCTCCATAAACTACAACAAAACATCTACATTTATACAAGGATCCACCAAGCTGAGTTGGCCTTTAGATCCATAATCAATGGAAGTAACAATTAAATCTGGGACCACACACTTCCCAATGATGGATTCCAACATTCAATCCATGATCCAATATAAATGTACAAGTCGAACACAATAGGAAATAAAACTAGACCCGTTGGTAAGCAAGATAATCGAGCAGTAGGTAGGCAATGCCGAGTGCCAGTGAAATAACTGACCACTTAGGAGAGAACCAACCACACTCTATAACCAAAGGAAACCAACCAACTACCAATCAACTCAGTCAAAGAAGAAACTAAGCAACACAGACAAAACTCCAAATTCTTTTTGGTGACACATGATTGCCAAGGACCCGAGATGCTCCTGCATCAGACACCTGGGGTTATTTTGAAATGATTCTCCAAATCATTTGGTAGGTCTGGTCCAAGCTACATCCAAATCAGAATGAGAAATCCAAGAACTATCTTCCATCGGTCTATTCTTCCACTTAACCAGATATTCCATGTACTATTTTTCTCTTGTGCTCTTGCCAACTCTTTCCTTCAAAATCTGTTCAACTTCATCATTCTGCTTCTTAGGATATTTTTTCAGTACTGTCACTTCTTCATCAAGTTCATGATACTCATATAAATTAGCGATATTGAAAATTGGTGATATATCCATGTCATCAGGTAACTCAATCTCATATGCATTTCCATTATCAAATTTCCTCAAAATCTTACACGGTCCAAACTTTTTCATCTTTAGCTTTCCATATGTTCTAATAGGAAATCACCCTTTCTTCAAATGAAGCATCACTTCATCACCAACATCAAAAGTTTTGTCTTCTTGATCTATCAGCTCTATCTTTGTATTTCTGGTTACAATCTTCTAGCTTCAGCTTCACATCTTCATGCAATATCTTCATATACTCAGCAAACTTCACTCCTTCAACACTTTTCTTATTCTCATCAGTAATGTTTCTTAAATTAGATATTCCTCTTGGTTGTGTGCCCTTCACAATCCCAAATGGTGTCTTTCCAGTACTCCTATTCATTGAATTATTATATGCAAACTCTACTTGTGCTAACATAGAATCCCAATTACTTAGTGTGTCTCCAACTAAACATCTCAAAAGATTTCCCAAACTTCTGTTCACAACCTCAGTTTGTCCATCAGTTTGTGGGTGAAATGTATAACTATATTTCAACTAAGTGCCAAATTTCTTCTAAAGTGTTTTCCAAAAATAACCAACAAATTTACTGTCTTGGTCAGAGATAATACTCCTCGATAACCCATGCAATTTGACAATTTCCTTAAAGAAATGATCTGCTACATGTACTACATCTGATGTCTTTCTACAAGGTATAAAATGTGCCATTTTTAAAAATCTATCCACAAAAACAAATATTAAATCATTACCTCTTACTGTCTTTGGTAAGCCAAGAACAAAGTCCATACTAATATCAATCCAACGTTTCTCAAGAACAACAATCAGTGTATACAATCCAGTATTCTGACTTACTCCTTTTGCAACTTGACAAATTCCACAATTCTTCACAAATTTCTGAATATCTATATACAAATGTGGCCAATAGTACTTCTCCTTAAGAAAATTCCACATTTTATGAATACCAAAATGTCTAGCCGAACCACTACTATGTTTCTCTTTTATCAAGTTAGTTATCATTACTCCTCTTAGTATGCACAACTGAATACCTTTGAACAACATACCTTCTTAAATAAAATATTCATACCATTTAGTGTCTTGTTGATCTTGAATAGGTTCTCTACACTTGCTCCATGGCTCAGAAAAATTAGGGTCAAACTCATAAGAATCTCTCATCTCATCAAAACCAAGAACTTTGATTTTCATCTTAGTCATCAGAGATCTTCTTCTACTCAATGCATCAGCAACTTGGTTAGTGACTACACTCTTATGCTTTATCACAAATGTATAACTCTACAAATACTCAACCCACTTCATATGTCTCTAATTCAACTTGTTCTGACTACCCAAATTTTGTAAAACCTTATGATCAGTATACAAAACAAATTCAATCAATATCAAATAATTTCTCCATTTCTTCAGTGCTTGAACAATAGCATAGAATTCTTGATCATACACATAATATTTCCTTCTAGCATCATTCAACTTTTCACTAAAGAAAGCAACATGTTTACCTTCTTGACTCAACATAGCTCCAATTTCACTTCCACTTACATCACATTCTACTTGAAATACTTTACTAAAATGAGGTAATGCCAAAATAGGTAATTCAACAACCTTCTGCTTCAGGTTCTCAAAACTTTAGTCAGCTCCATGTGTCCACTTGAATTATCTTTTGTCTCCTCTCATAGTCTCGGTCATAGCATTAAAAATTGAACTGAAATTCCTTATGAACTTTTGGTAAAAAATTTCCAAACCATGAAATTATCTTACCTCACTAGCATTCACATGTGTAGGAAAATTTAAAATAGCTTCAACCTTTTTAGGATCCATCTTCAAACCATCAACTGAAATAACAAATCCCAAATACATAATCTCTTCTTTCATGAATTAACACTTTTTTAGATTTATTAGCAACTTCTCCTCTTTCAATCTCTACAAAACTTGTCTAACATGCAACAAATGTTCTTCTATGGTCTTACTCAATATCAGAATATCATCAAGATATAGAATCACAAACTTACCCAAGAATTTCTTCAAAATGTCATTCTTCAACCTCATAAAAGTACTCGGTGCATTAGTTAAACCAAAAGGCATAACCAACCACTCATACAAAACTTATTTTGTCTTGAAAGAAGTCTTCCATTCATTACCTTCTCTGATTCTAATATGATGATATCCACTTTTCAAATCAATCTTTGTGAAATACTTCTCTCCAATCAAACTATCCATTATGTCATCCATTCTCAGTAGAGGAAACCTATATTTCACTATTATCTTATTGATTTCTCTGGAATCAGTACACATTCTCCATTCTCCATTCTTCTTTGGTGCTAATACAATAGGTACTGCACAAGGACTCAAACTTTCTCTAATCAAGCCTTTCTCCAGCAACTCTTGAATTTGTCAGTTCAATTCCTAATTCTCCGTAGGTGTCAACCGATGAGGTGCCTTATTCAGTAAACTAGCTCCATGGATTAGATCCATACAATGACCAATGCTTCTTTTTGGTGGAAAACCATTATGTACATTATCAGAAATTATATCACTGTACTCAGTGAGTAATTTATCAATCTGCTCAGGGACATTATCCTCTATTTTCTTACTTAGCTTATTAGGAATCACAACAAAACATACATCATTCCTCTTCAAAGAGTTAACAAACTTTCACAGATGTGCAAACATTACTAATAGGTTCTTCCATCAATGGTAACAAGATTTCTTTCTTTCTATCCACCACAATAGTATACTTATGCAATCTCCCATCATATATAGCATGTCTATCATATTGCCAAGGTCTACCAAACAAAATATGACAACAATCCATAGGCATGATATCACACAACACCTTATCATAGTACTTTCCAATCTTCAAATTCACATAACATTGTTCACTTACCAGTAGTGTATGTTCATCTTTGATCCATGAAATCTGATAGGGCTTTGGATGTACCAACTTTCCAACTACAATTTTGTGACCATCTCTTCAGATGCCAGATTCTCCAAGCTACCACTGTCAATGATTACCTTCCAAACTTTATCAAAAACTCTACATCTAGTCTTGAACAAACTTTTCCTTACCGAATCTTCCTTCTTGATTTCATTCCATAGTGCTCTCCTTACAATCAAGTTATTTTCTTTATCAGGTTCATTCAGTGACTCTTCTTGCACCAAAGAATATCTACTACTACCAATCTTCTTACTAGCCTATGTACATTCAAAAGATCTATGTCCTTCTTTGCCACAATTGTAACAAGTTCCTTGGAAACTTCCTCTGCCATAACCACCTTGGTAGTTACTGCCTCTGCCTCTAGAACTTTCACCTTTCCACTCGGTCTTTCCTTTGTCCAGATTTGTCTTTTCTAGTTCAGATCTTCCATTTTCACCATTAGATCTACCTCTTCTTCTAGGGAATCTACCACCTCAACCTCTCTATCTTTTCTCATTTCTCTTGTTCAATTTCTCCTAGGCTTTTAAAGAAAATTGATAAGCCTCTTCAATGTTCTCCAATTTGACCATACTAATTTCCTCTTGGATGGAAACTCTCAAACCATTCAGGTATCTACCAATTCTTTCCACATCATCTTCATCATGTCCCGATCTAATATCTAATCTATAGAATTCCTTAGTATACTCTTTTACTGAGCTATCTTTTTGTCTCAAACTTTGCATTCTTTGAACTAGGTTAATTTGATAATCACAAGGTAAGAACTTTACTTACAATTTATTGATCATTTTACTCCATACCTTGATTTTTTATTTTCCTTTCCTTTTTCTATCCATCTATAGATGTTCCCACCATAAGGATGCATGACTTTTCAACTTTGTGCTTGCAATCTTCAGCTTCTTATCCTCAGGAATGTTTTCATATTCAAAATACTTTTCCATTTTAGTGATCCAGTCCAACAATTCATCAAAATCTAGATTTCCACTATACTCAGGAGGATTGAAATGTGGTGTTGACTTCAGACTTATCAAAGCCTTCAAAAATCTTTCTTCACCTTGATCCATAATAGGAGTAGGTTCTACATTTTCCTGTTCTTCTTCAATTTCATCATCACTAACATCTTTGAGATGCATGCCTCTTCTTTGGGTTGTTTCTACTAGTTCTAACCTAGCAGCAATCTACCTTAGCATATCTACCAATCTTGGATCTACATCTCACCTCCCACGAACCATCTTGACAACCCTCTACAATTGCAGGTTAGATCACAATCTTCTACCCCATAAAAATCAACTAGGGCTTCAAGATGAACCTGCAAACCTAGATCTGCAGACCTAGATCAAGATCTCACCTCACTCTGATACCACCTAATGCAAGGTAGGGGTCAAGAGGGGCCAAAAAATGGTGCACCCTAATGATCCAAGCCTGCAACACACATGCAGAAGAAACAAAAAACAATAGTGAGAGAGAGAATGCCAGATCTTGCATAAATTATCATCAATTAGAATCATACATGTCGGGCTGTAAGGCCTTCCTAGTTATGGCCTGATATTATAATGGATCTTAGAAGCCCTAAAAAATGAAAGGATCTATCACAAATCTCCAATCTAATGTCGACTATCTTCTATATAAAAACTCTCCCTAAACCATAACCAAACATCTACATTTATACAAGGAGCTACCAAGATGAGTTGGCCTTCAGATCCACAATCAATGGAAGTAATGGTCAAATTTGGGACCACACACTTCCCAATGAGGGATTCCAACATTAAATCTATGATCCAATATAAATGCACAAGTCAACCACAACATGAATTAAAACTAGACCCGTTGGTAAGCAAGATAATCGAGCAGCAGGTAGGCGATGCTGAGCGCCAGTGAAATAACCAACCAACTACTGACCAACTTGGTCAAAGAAGAAACTAAGAGACACAGACAAAACTCCAAATTATTTTTGGTGACACAGGATTGCCAAGGACCCAAGATGCTCCTACATCAGAATTGGTAGAAGTACAAGAGGAAAATAGTATATGGAATATCTGGTAAAGTGGAAGAATAGACCGATTGAAGACAATTCATGGATTTCACAATCTAAGTTGGATTCATCTTGGATCATACATGTTTCATGATTTAGAGAATCATTTTCAAATAACCCCAGGTGTCTAATGTAGGAGCATCTTGGGTCCTTGGCAATCCTATGTCACCAAAAACATGTTTGTGTTTTCTTGTGTTACTCGGTTCCTTATTTGACCAAATTGGTTTGGTGTTGCTCGATTTCCTTTGTTTACTAAGGTTGGTCGGTTATCTCTTTGATGCTCAGTGAATTTCTTTGGTGCTCGGTGATGCTTAGTTATCCTTTCTTACCGATTTGTTTTTTTTGTTTCCTATTGAGGCCGACTCTTGAAATTAATTATGGTCATGGATTTAATGCTGGCATCTATCACTGGGAAGTGTGTGGACCTAAATCTAGATGTTCCTTCCATTGATGGTGGATTTGAAGGCCAAATTGTTTGGTAGCCCCTTGTATATAATGTAATATTGTTTGTAGTTTGAGGGGGGCTCAATTAGGACATTAGAGATAGAAGCTAGGAGATAGAAGATTGTTTCAGATCCTTGCATGTTGGAGAAATTTTGTACTTGATTTTAATGTCTAGCCTAAGCTAGGAACACCTTACAACCTGGCATGTATGAATCAATTGAAATAAATATATGAAAGGATATCTACATTCTCTCTCTCACTTGTGTGTTTGTTGCTTCCGTGTGTGATCTGTGCAAGGTGGATCTGGTTAGGGTGTGTCTTTGGCCCCTCTCCCTATCCTCCCTTGTGTCAATGCTGATGAAAAAGACTATACGACTACCCATATAAACTATGAAAAATTCATTGGCTGCATAACCCAAGTCAAGCCCATAGTCAATATCATCCATGTTAAAGGGGTAGATAGTTTGTGTGCTATTACTACCCGTAGAGGCTATATATTTGTCACTAGTGCCAATCCAAGGCTAGAAAATGATGCACAATACAATCTCATAGAGCATCTAGGGAATACACCTACCCAAATATCCATCCTTGACCTTCTCCACACTTCACCCCTCCAAAAAATCCTCAATCGAGCCCTCCAAGAAGGACATGTCCCCATAGCCATAAAAACCATCCAGTTTGAGAACCTTGTGGGATATCTATCTGCATCATGTGCTTTATCCTTCAAGCCATCTGACATACCAACTATTGCACCTCACCATAATCTCCCTCCCTGCATTGTCATTATGGTCTGAGACTTTTCCATAAAAAGGGTCATGATAGATAATGGCTCAGCCCTAAACCTATGCACTTTGAAATTCATTCAGCAGATAGGGTTCACAGAGGCTGATATATCACATGAAGTCATCACCATCAAGGCATATGATAACTTTGAGCGTACCTATGAAGGTACCATTCTTTTTCCTATCAAGATAGGCCCTGCAACTCAAGACACCCTTTACCATGTTGTTGATCTTGACCTACTATTTAACATCCTCCTTGGCCGACCATGGATCCATTCCATCAAGGCTATACCATCCACTTATCTTCAGTGTGTCAAATTTCTATATCAACTAAGGTTATGATCCATGCAAACCCCCAACCCTTCACATATTGTCATGCGATGGAAGTATCATTCCCTCATTCCACCCATTATCCTAGAATTGACATTGGCACTTCTGTCAGAAGCTCTTCATGATCCCATAGAGATCCAAAGACTATCCTGGCCTCCACTCTCTCCTTTGTCAAGATGAACAACTAGAGTTGTGGTGAGTACAACTTAACTAATGCATTTGCAGTAGGGGCCCTCCCACTTGGTCCACATACACAAGGGCACCCAAGTCACCAAATCAGGTCGATTGAAGCAAATCATGAAATCAACTAAATGGGACCTATGACTTTTATTTCCATGGCAACATAAATAGTCAAGAGATGGACCTTGAAATCAATAGGTGGTTGTAAAAAGATCCTAAATCATTAGGTGTGGACCTAAATGCAACTTTGCATCTTTTTTTTAATTTATTACTTTATTTTTGGTTTCTCCTCCTAAGTGGACCTATATTGTAATGAAATGCCTCACTGGATGACTTGTGTCTTTTCTAGCTATATATTTGGAGCTTGGGTTGATGTAGAAGGTAGTTAAAAGGGCAGTTAGAAGGTAGTTTAGAGGAAATTCAAAGGCATTTCTAAGGTATTTTGAAGGCAATCCTAGTTAGAGGATAGTATATTAGAGGATTGAGATGCGATTTGTGATTCAAATTTCATAATTTCTTTGTGTAAGGCCGAAACCCAGAAGGCCTCACAGCTGGGCATGTTGCTGATTTAATAATAAGTACACCAGTGTGGTTTCTAGTTACTTTCCTATATTGTTTCATGGTATTGTGTGTTGTTCAAATATTTCTTTCATGTGTAACTCTTCATAGGGCATGTTTGTGGGTTTAAGAAGTCTCAATTAACCCTGATTCTGCCTTTAGCCACCTTGTCCTTGTGTCGAGTGGTATCAGAGAGAGTTCTTTCTTGTGGCTTGGATCATGGAGAACCTTATTGGATTGGTTGTAGGGTGGAAGATCTAAAATATGACCTATAACTTGTAGAAGGTTATGATCTTGGTGCAAGCTAATTGTCAAGATGGTTTGAGGTAGAGGAAATGATAATGCCATCATGGATATGTTGAGGCAGATTGCAACTAGGCTTGAAGCTCTAGAGACATCATAGAGGAGAGGTACACATCTTGAGGATGTTAGTGATGAACAAGAACTAGCACCTAATCCTGAACCTGGAGTTGAGTAGGATGAGGAAAGACTCTTGAGAGTTTTTTCTAAGGATAACTCAAGACCTGCTGTGGAAGTTGCTTGCTATGATGGAAGACTTGAGACCGATGCACTTTTGGATTGGATCTCTAGGATGGAAAAATAATTTGAGTATGAAGATACTCTTGATAATAGAAGGTTAAGATAGCAGTCACAAAGTTGAAAGGTCATGCATCTCTTTGGTGGTATCATTTGCAAACTGAGAGACAGAAGAGAGGAAGAGAAAAGATCAAGACATGGATGAAAATGCTTGGAAAGATGAAGAATAAGTCCCTTCCAACTGACTACCAAGTTAGTTTGATGAGAAAGATGCAAAATTTGAGACAAAATGACATGAGTGTGAAAGAATATATACTGAGGAGTTTTACAAATTGGATATCAGATCTGGACATGTGGATGATGAAGTTGAGAAAGTGGCTAGATACCTAAATTTTCTAAGGACATCAATTCAAGATTAGATCAGTTATGTTAAAATAGATAGCATGGAAGAAGCATACCAATTTGATTTAAAGGCTAAAGAATGATTGATAAAGAGACATGAACAAAGATAGAGAGGAAGAGGTGGCAGATTTCAGAGAAGTAGAGGTAGATCTTATGGAGAAAGTAGCAGATCTGACAATGTAGTACAAGATAAATGATGGAAAGATGAACCTACTGGTAGAAGAGGTAACTAATCTAGAGGTAGCTATAATGGTTACTCTAGGAATAACAATAGTGGGAAAAGAGAAGAGAAATCTTGGTTTAAAGGTAATTGTTATAAATGTGGTGAAGAAGGACAGAGCTTTTGAATGTACTAACTCTGGAAAGAAGATTGGAAGTTGTGTAGTAGAAAAAGTACCTTCATAGGGTTAGTATCATCAATAACTCAAAATAACAACTAAATTACCACAAATAGAAATCTAATTAAGCACTTTATGGATCTCTATTTAGGGATGCTAATGCAAAGCTCTCAGTAAGCTTCCATTAGTGACAGTCCTAAAATGAGAATGAATCATAAACAAAGCTAATAGTTTAATTCCAAATGAAAATACAACTAATTAGCTCTAAATTTTCCTTTCTAGCTCTAATTTTCAAGAGGTTTGATGCTATTCTCAGATTTGTGGATGATTAATGAGTGAATTATGCCTTTCTTTTATAGATTTTGGAAAGGGTAGGGGGTGTAGTTGAGTTGATCAAGGTTAGGTGAGAGTTGAGTCCATGGTTCCACCTTTGGAGACAATTTAAATATTTTTTCCTCAAAGCTTGGGACAAGTGGACAAAATGACTGGACAAGATGTATTCTCCAAGTGAGTGATTGAGATTCAATTTAGGCTTGATCCATGTGAGCTCGGTCCTCAATTCCTATTGGTTGATGGATTTTCCTCCTATTTGGTGGTTGAGAGAAAATAGGAATTAATTAATTGAATTTATTTATTTATTTTAGCCATGTGTACCCCTTAAATGGGTTGATTTGATTTAATTTGAACTATATAATTAATTAGATTAATTGTACAATTTATTGATTAATCATGATTTATTAGGATTAAATTGATTTAATGGTATTTGATTTTCAATTAAATTTTGATTAAGGTTCAATTGCAATTTATCTTTGATTTTGACTTGATTTGATTTAATTGATTTTAATTGCATTGATTTTTGCCTTGATTTCTCCCTTAAATGATCTTGTCCAATTTTTGGTGATTAAAAATGCCCCTCTTTGAGTTGACATGCGCAGCGTGTCGATTCAAAGAATGTCCTAATTCATCAATGTAAAGTCTTGATTCATTGAAATTTGATTTCAATGTTCAGTAATGATACAAATTTTGATGAAGTTTGATTGAATTTGATGTCCTGATGGTCGATTTGATGATAGTTTGCTACTATGGTACCTGGTTTGATCTGATTCGATGTTTGATGCCCCTTTCAATTGATAAGAATTTTTTTTTTGATAGAAGATTATGCTCTGATTTGATGGTCATGCCCCTAATTTGATAATACTGATGTCATTCCTGATTATCCAACTGTATGCCCCCTTAGAAATGAAATGAAATTTGAATGTCGTTTGAAAAAGTTAATTGTTTAGGTCATTTTGCGTTAATAAGGTCAATTTAAAAATGAATTTTGATTTCATTTTTGATAATGAATTTGTGTTTGTGTGATGACAAATGCCCCTTGTTTTGGTAGATTTGAAGAAAAATTTGGGTCCCTGGGCATTTTCTGGTCAAAGATGCCCTTTTTAGGTCAAAATGGCCTATATATAGGGGTAAAAAGTCAATTTTACTATTCATTTTCACTTTTCTATTTGACTTTTCTCTCTGACTCCTTTGAGCTGATTGCGATGGTTATCCTAATTCGAGAGCATATATTTGAGCATGGGTACCGATACCTACGGCCATCGACCTCTGGTATGTACCCTGACAACTCATCTTTTTAATTTACTACATTTAATTTCAAAAAAATTGAATTTTTCATGCTATAGCCCTCTTTTTTTGCATTTTTTACTTTAAAAAACTCTTTTAATCCTTTAAATAGCACATACACAAGTCTTTTTGTGCTTCCACGCTTTCAAATAGCGCTTCCACATGTTTAAATAGCATGTTCACATGTCTAGTTTAGGGCCTCTTTCGCTTTTATCATTTTCTCTACCATGTATAATGTCTTTTGTGCTTTTGATGTTTTGATTAGCGCGTTCAACATTTCTTTTAGTGCCTTTAAATTTTTTTAGCACTTTCACCTTAGAAGAGTGCTTTCACCAATTTTACTAGTGCTTTTAATATTTTGAGATGCGCTTTTTCCTTTTAGTGCATTTAAAAATTAAAATAGCACTTTTACCCTGTTAGGAAAAATGAAAATGACTCAATCAATTTTCTGAACTGTTCAGTGTTGTCAATCAGTTGATTAGCTTAGGTAATAAACCTGATTTGGTAGCAAGCCTTAGGATGTTAGTTTGAATCAATGTAGTTTGAATTGTTTGTTGTCAATCTAGATTTAGATGATGGGTGATGATAAATTTTCCATCCTCTCTGAATAGAATAAAGAAAATTGATTGTGGTTTGAAATATTGTTAAATGTTTGATTGACTTAGGATGATTTAAAAAGATAACTGATTTCAAAACTGATGTGATTTAACTTTCTTTTTGTAGGTCATGCTTAAGTCACTGGCTGTTCAAGGTCTATATCCTCTTCCCTTTAGCATGATTGATGATTTGAGTGCTCCCAATCACTGACACATTGGTAGATGTAGTTTGTCTTTCTTGCTTGTCCTACCTCAATTTTGAGTGAATCAAGGATTGATCATAGCTATGGAAGAGAGGTGGCACTTTGACCATAACACTTTTCACTTGCCCATGGGAGAGATGACCATCACTCCTAAGGATGTGTACCGCATCCTGTGCATTCCTACATGTGGAGAGCTTGTTTAATGTGATTGAGTTTATGATGGTACAACTTGTCGGTGGGTGTTCCAAGACCCGAAGATTGGTGATGACCACATTCAGTGGGCTCAGTTCCCTTTTCTCCTAGTTCTTCTAGCTATTTTAGGTGCCTTGATTGGAGGCTTCCTCATGCTTGATCACTGAGGGCATGGATTTGTAGTCTTTTTGGAACACATCTTAGAGGATCTGATGGCTCAGCCCAGGTGGTTTGATTGGGGTTCCTATTTTTTGGCTTATCTATACCATGAGCTGCATTCAATTGTTTATCAACATTCTGTGACTCTATCTACTGGAGTCATCCTGCTGTAGTTATGGACATGGGAGTATAACCCAGTTACTAGGCTAATTGCAGTTCGTCACCGTGATCCTAGATGTATGTGGGCATTGTGGTGCAGGCCCATCTGGGCAAGTTAGATTACTAGTTCCATTAGATAGATGACATGGATTAGGTTGTCTGGTGACCATACAATAGATGTGGGGCATGGCCCAAGGACACTTTAGAGCTTCCTTTTATGTGCTACCCATGATGGATGATATGGCAGTTCTACACATTATTGAGAGATTTTATTTTTAGAGAGTGTTATGATAGTATGGGCATACACATGGCATACCATAGGGTGTAGCTATGTATGCCCATGTTTAGGTTGAGCAATCACTATGGGGGCCGCAGGTCGATTATAGGACAATGTGCTAGGAGATAGAGTAGCTTGGTCACCTACGATGGGAGATGAGGGATCATGTGATTAATGCTAGCATGACCAATGAGTATGCAGATTGGTTCAATTGGAACCCTTTTTTGAGGTTCACTGATCCAGTGGAATGGATACCTAGGATCAAGGAGGAGTTGGATGATGATGGTGAGGATGGAGATGGTGGTAGGGGTGGTAGGAGACAGGCTCATTGGGGACGACTAGGTCATCGGGCAGCTAGAGAAGGCAAAATTTTAATACCAGTTATTGCTACTGCTCCCATTCCTCCTAGGGGTGGTCTTGCTAGGGGTTGAGGTGTGGATAGGGTTTTCATTGGTTTTCCATGGATCCTTGATGCAAGGAAGGGCTCAAGAGGGGAAAAACAATAGCACACCCTAATGATCTATCCTACTTAACAACACGCAAAAGAAAATAACAACACAGTGAGAGAGAGAATGCAAGATCTTTCATTAATTTTTATCAAATAGAATCATACATGCTGAGATCATGTAAGGCCTTCTTAGTTAGGGCCAAATATTATAATGAATTATTGAATTCCTCAAACATGTGAGGATCTGCCAACAATCTCCAATCTATTATCTTCTTACTTCTATCTAAACTACCTCCTAAACTACAACCAAACAACTACATTTATATAAGAGTCTACCGAACTGAGTTGGCCTTTAGATCCATAATTAATAGAAGGAATGGTTAAATCTAGGACCACACACTTCCCAATGAGGGATACCAACATTAAATCCATGACCCATAATAAATGCACAAGTCAACCCAATAGAAACTCAAAGAAACTACTCGGTAAGCAAGGATGACCAAGCAACAAACAAGCATTGCCAAGCGCCAATGAAACAACCAACCACCTAGGAGATAACTGACCACACTTGGTAACCAAAAGAAACCAACCAACTTGGTCAAAGCAAGAACTGAGAAACATAGACAAACTCAAATATCTTTTTGGTGAAACAAGATTGCCAAGGACCCAAGATGCTCCTGCATCAGACACCTAGGGTTATATTGAAATGATTCTCTGAATATATGATTTGAGTTGCATCCAACTCAGACTATGAAATCAATGAACTATCTTCAATCAGTCTATTCTTCCACTTTACCAGATATTCCATATTTTGTTTTCCTCTTGTACTCTTACCAATTCTTTGCTCCAAAATCTGTTCAACTTCTTCATTCTGCTTCTTAGGATATTCCATCGGTATTGTCATGTCTTCATTAGGTGCATGATACTCAAACAAATCAGCAATGTTGAAAATCAGTGATATGTCCATGTCATTAGGTAACTCAATCTCATATGCATTTCCACTTTCAAATTTCTTCAAAATCTTGTAAGGTCCAAACTTCTTCATCTTCATCTTCCCATATGTTCCAATAGGAAACTGACCTTTCTTCAAATGAACCATCACTTCGTCACCAACATCAATAGTTATATGTGTTAGAAAGTAAATTCCACCAAGATAACTAAGAGGGGGGGGGGTGAATCAGTTTGTAATACCTCTCCTATGGTGATACTTAGACTTTTTTGATTTGGACATTTTATTATGATGGTCAGAACTATACATTTACATTTATGTTTTGTGGATGATGATATGATGGATATGCTTAGTTATGGTTATTATTTATATGTTTATGAGATTAGAAAGCCATCTATTTTTATATGTTTTATGGATTTAACCCAAGGATTGAATCTAACCATTATCATGATGTTTTATGTTTCATGGATATGTGTCTGATGTGTTTTCATGACTTCAGATGAAGTCGTAGTTACTCACTTAGCTGAGGTCCACACAATGTATCGATCCTGGTCATCTGCTTGTATATATCTGATTTGTATATCCATATGTATATATATGTATCTCTTCTTGGTGATGCAAGATTGTAGGTACCAGGTATCATCTCCACCTAGCTCCACAGATCTGAGCGATCCCTCAAAATCCTCAATCGTTGTTGTTGTTGTTACAGAGATATCACCAGGTTCCACAGGAAGAAACTTCACCTTTGATCCTTTTATCCTTAGGTGGGAAGTGTCGAGTCAGTCCCTTGTGTGGATGTATTATGTGATCTCTCAGTTTATTGGTTTGGTGGATCTTGTAGTTAGTTTCTTGTCTTTTGCATTCATTGAGAATGAGGTTTTGAGTATGGTAGTTTTACTTCTTGGTATGCTCAATTTTGCTAGTAGATTATTGATGTGATTTATTTGAAGGTATGATTTATTAATTTTGTTAGGAATGAGTTGGTATGTGATTAAATCATGTGATTCTAATATTTATAATAATGAATAATTTTATGGTATTATTTTATAATACTCATAATAACAAAGTGTCTATGGCAATATTAATATAAAATGTTTTAAATAAATAGTGGTAAAATCTAACTTATGTTAGTAGCTACCTAATATATATTTTAGAATGTGGATTAGTGTATGAATAAATAATATATTTAATAATAATGTTATTCTTAAATATTTAATATTTGTAATAGTGTGTCTTACTTATGATATATGTACCATAAGCATGTGGGTGCACACACATGCCTATGAATATATATATATATATATATATATATATATATATTAATATTATATAATTAAATTAATAGTGTGAAGCAAAATTATTTTGGATAAATATAAATCTAAGTTATTCTTATGTTATTCTTATAAGTGGTAAATAGGATTGGTAAATTCTATTACCATAGTTAAATAAGTTAGTAAATTATTTTTGAGATTATATTATTTATTTTAACACCCTTAAATTTAGGGAATTTATTTAAAACTTATTCTACCTTTTCGGGAATGATTTTGCAAACCATCCCATTAACTATTAATGAATGGATAGTTGAGATGGTTGCATCGGTTGGATTACTTGTGCAACCACCTCCTCCATTCTATTTATAGGAAAGACTTTCTTGTGTATGGGAGTGGGGAGAAGAGTTGATTTCAAGAAGAGGATTAGTATTATTATTGTAGGAAAATTTATATTTTGAGGAGAGAAGTCCCTTATTCTTTGAGTTTGGCATTTGGATTGTTACGGGTAGAGGCTGGAAGATTGCAAGCAGAGGGATTCAAAGGAGTGCTGGAAACATTGGAGAGGATTTGATCTTCCTTCATCAACCAACTTTCGCAGGACTCCAGGTTGGAATCCATCCTGAGAAATAAATCTATTTTATAATATGAATTGTTGTTTTGAGATTTGTTTGAAAGTCTCTGTATTTGTGTACTATTTGCATTATTATTGTATCATGTATTATTATTACAGGATGTTGTTACATTAATGTATTATGAAATAATGCAATAATGTATTCTATATGTTGATACATTATTGTATTATTGCTGGTCATATATATATATATATATATATATATATATATATATATATATATATATATATATATATATTATTGTCTTATTTTGCCAGCCATCCATACATTATAGAAATGATATATTGTTGTATTTCAAATGCTATATTATTGCAGCATTCTATCATTTTAATAATAATTTATTCTGTGTCATTTATACTTTATTATATTTTGTATAAATGTATTATTGCAGAAACCTTTGTGTATTATTATATTATGTATTAATGTATTAATGCAAAATGTTTATGCATTATTGCAATATGTATTATTGTAGAAACTTTTGTACATTATTATTGCATAAACATTTATAAAAATATAAGTTGCTGTATTATTGTACCATGCTGGCCATTCTTGGTTTATAATGTATTGTTCCAGCCGTTTATAACATTCTGTCATTGGTTTTATTTTGTCAATTTTTTATGCCAACCAACTGTTTGTAGAAGTTTATAGAATCATGAGTTTGAACATAGTTTTATTCTCATGTTTTGGTTCTTTTTCATTTGGACAAATAATAGTTTTTACCTGTGTTGTTTACGCATGTTTAGTTGCTGCGTTTATATCAGGCTTGAAGTTGAACAAGTTTAGTATTTAAACCAATTAGTACAATAATTATATTTTCGCTTTATACAAGTATAACATTTAAGTATAAATACTTTAAGTTATACTTGTATAAAGGGATTAGGTACCTTTTGGATTGATTGAGATAGGTTTCAACTTCCTAGGAGTTAATTTGTAACTTCTAAATTTTAGATTTTTAATAAAATCAGACTTAGTCAAATTTCAAGCTTAGTTAAATTTCAGGTTTAGAATGAAATTTATGGAGCATTATCTTTTGGTATATGGAATTTAGTGTAAACCTTAATTTTGTCCAGTACTTGTTTGGGGGAGGTTATGTTCAGTGCATTTAGATGCCTTAATAGGGTTAGGATGTGTGTAGGAAACAATGTAGGGTTTAGAGTTGTCTAAAAGGATTAGGACATTCTAAACATCCTTAAACGTTCGTAATTTCCCTAAACATCCATAAGCTATCTTATTATTTTCTATTCTTTGTAGCAGTTCTCAATGTGTTTATAATGTGTTTTTTACTACATGTGTGATGTAATTGTGATATGCGGGTTAAGGGTAGAAAACCTAACGACACCTAGTGAGTGGCTCTCAGTGCGGGGCCGAGGCCCTAAGTGGCTAGAACTAGGATAATTGACTGAAGAGTGAAGAGTTATTTAACAAGTGAAAACCTAATTAAACTTATGGGAATGGGTTCAAACATTAAAAAGATTAAATGTGCCTCACCCATGCCATTAGTGCTAGTAAAGGCTATGGATGGGAGTGGGAGAAGGTACCTATGAGTAGGTATGATCGAATGGTGCTTGTCTGTATGAAAGGCATTCGATCCCGCATGTGCCTACTTGGGGGCCGGAGCCCGAAGTGGCTAGTACCAAGACAACCCAAGGGGTGAGGGATATGTGTTGGGACTCGCTTAGGTTGTTTCTTAGAGTTTCTACCAAGCCTGAGAACCTGTTTGGGGAAAGATTTATACTTTGGTTTTTTTCTCATTTGCTATTTGGGAAAGGTTACCCAACCCTAGGTTTGTCCTAGCTATTCCTTCTTTTTGGACCTTGGTATTTATCTCCTAGCATGGGGGAGTAGGCCTTTTAGGTGTCCACGTGGTTGGGTGGTAAATATTTTTATCGAGGTATCTTTTGTGCATGTAGTGTTTGAAGATTCATGCTTGCTTATGTACCAGTTTTTGAAGAATGAAGGCTTTGTAATTATCTTTCATGATGTAAAGTTATTGTTACCTCCCAAGTGGAGATGAATGTAATGTAATCATTGATGTAATTTAAAATGATGTATTTGGAATGGGTAGATTTAGGAAAAGGGAAAAGGGAGATGTGAAATTTATGTATAAGATGTAGATTGGAAAAGAAAAAGGATTTGGTAACATTTCAAGTATGTTAGTATGCTTCTTAGTATTGATTAAGTAAAAAAGGTTATTGAAGAACCAAAGTATTATTTTCAATGTATCAAATCATTTAGATGATTCTATTTGATTTAAAGGGTATATTATTCATAAAGACTACTTAGGAGTATAGATGGTTTTAAATGGAATGTTGAAATGAAAATACTTTGTATTCCTTAAAGATATGATGTAGTTTTCTTTGAGAAATAAATCTTGTTGTTATTTTACTTAATGGACTTGAACATATCATGCATTTAAATGAAAAAGGGAAGCTTTGAGGAGTTTAAGTTAAGTTTATGTTTTGGTCGCATAATTATTTTAAAAGTCCAAAATTTTTCATAAATCTCTATTTAGGTTTTCTTTTAAAAGAGAATCTTTGTTCTCTTCCCCAATTCCCTTGTGGGGCATGACATAGTTATCAGATAATTATAAATGTTATCATCTTCAACAGCATTAAACCATATAAGCAATATAATTACCAACCATAGAAAGATATCAATACACAATTACACAATAACACAAGATATGTTGACTAGGGAACCTCTTGATCAAAGAGTAAACCCCGGTGGGAATGATGCCCACAAAACATGCACTAATATGAATATTCCTTGTGAAAGGATGGACTCTGTTAGGATTTTTATGAAATACATTCAGTACATATAAATCCCTATTAGGAGATTTTGAATCCCTATTAAAAGATTCTAACCCTGTTAAGAGTTATAGAAGATAGAAGGACGCACTGCCCAAATAGCTTTAGGGTAAGATCATTGAACTCACTATCCAAATAATCTTTTCATTATTCAATAGAATAATATGATACCTTTTCTCTGACTATGCCAAACCGCACTCACTACTACATCAGATCTCAATCTCAGATCTCTGTATTTCGCATGTCTTCCTTCACAATTCGCTTTCACAACTTCATAATCAACCACTCTCACTCTCTATCTATATATCAAAAAGAAAAACATTCCTTCCTTTATACCACACTCAAATAATTACAAATGAATTGGCACACAATTACAAAATAAATAATTCCACATGCTACACCAAAATTACATAAAATTGTCCGCTTCCAAATACAATAAATCTTCACTCGTGTGACTTCAAAGTTTGCGCTATCATCCATGTCACTATCAATGTGTCTCTAACTTCCCTTTTACTATTCAAAGCCAGGTTCCATCCCGATTAGGAGATATCATCCGTTTGCCAAAAACCACTACTCAAGAACACTGCCTGAATACTACTTCCACCAAAATGATCATAACTTTTATGAATAAAATAATTACTCTTTGCACTCTTAACCATAGACATATAACATATCAAAGAGTATATCCTCAATGTCGCATAGCTCTAACTATAATATCCCATGTGCACCAATCAAAACACTATGTTGACATCAATGACAATCATAGTCATGAATACAACAACAACTACTACAGTATGGGTGCCAAACACTTTAGCATTCATTCCTAACAATCTCCCCCATTGGTATTGATGGAAACATAGATGAAAAACATCCAATGTTCCAAAAATCCAATATTGCAACACTACTTCTTGAAATCCTCTTCATCAATCAAATCTTGCTTTGTTATCCTATTTAGTTCTCTCATATTGTTTTTCATGCATACTTCTCCCCCATTGACATCAATGACAGAAATTCCATCTCTATGTCAACAACAACTCAATGTCAAAAGACACTATTTAGAAAATACATTTACTAGAGTCCTCATGACTCAGCTCAGATACACATACTCCCCCATAGAGGAAGTACCAACATCCAGTCCAGAAGAAAGATAAGGCTCATATATTACTGAACGGATGCAACCAACTACATCACTACTCAAAAGTAGGTTGTGGCATAACCCCAAGCATACCTCTCAAATACTCAAATGTATCCTTAGGAAAAGGCTTTGTAAATATGTCTTCTATCTATTCCTTTGTGCTTATGTACTCCAGTCTGACTTCTTTCTCAACAACTTTCTCTCTTACAACATGATACTTGATCTCTATATGTTTGTCTTAGAATGTAGTACATGATTCTTAGACATACTAACTATACTGATGTTGTCACAATGTATAACAACAGGTTCAAAAAATTTAATTCCAATATCCTTTAGCATCTTCTTCATCCAAATTATCTGGTTACAATTGTTTATTGTTGCTACATACTCTGCTTCTGCTGTGCTCTGTGAAATACAATTTTATTTGATTCTTAGCCAAGAAACTAATCTTCCTCCAAGGAAAAATGCTCCTCCACTGGTTCTTTTCTTATCATCAACACTACCTCCCCAATTAGCATCTGTATATGCACATAGGGTAAAATCATCAGATTTTTCATACCACAATCCATAGTCCATTATGCCTCTTAAATATCTCAATATCCTCTTTACTACTGCATAATGTGATTCTCTAGGTTCAACTTGAAATCTTGCTACAATTCCAACTGACTGTGCTATATCTGGTCTTGTGTGTGTCAAATACTGTAATCCTCCAATCATGGATCTGTATTTCTTCTGCTTAACTACCAGTGTTTCATCTATGCTAGATAACTTATGTCCAGTTACCATAGGTGTTCCAACTGGTTTACAGTCCTCCATTCCAAATCTTTTCAGCAAATCATTCAAGTACTTTGTCTGACTTACAAAGATACCATCATTGTTTTGTGTTATTGTTAATCCCAAAAAGTATTTCATCTCACCAATCATACTCATTTCAAATTCAATCTTCATTTCATCAGCAAATTTGTCACTAGCCTCATCTTCTCCTCCAAAAATAATGTCATCAACAAAAATAACTATAATCAACAAACCATTTTCAATTTCTTTTGTGTATAGATTGCTATCAACTGTTCCTTTAGCAAATCCCAACTTTAACAAATATTTATCCAGTCTTGCATACCAAGTTCCAGGTGCTTGCTTTAGTCCATATAATGCTTTCTTTAGTTTACATACCATGTCTCCTTCTTGAGTCAAAGGAAAACCTTTAGGCTGCTCAATGTAGACTTCTTCTTCCAATTCTCCATTTAGAAATGCTGACTTCACATCCATCTGATACACTTTGAATTTCTTAAAAGCTGCATAGGCCAAAAATATTCTTACTACTTCAATTCTTGCTACTGGTGCAAAATTTTCTTCATAGTCAATTCCTTCTTGTTGTGAGTATCCCTTACATACCAATCTTTCTTTGTTTCTTACAACTTCTCCTTGTTCATTCATCTTGTTTCTGAATACCCATTTGCTTGCAATCACATTCTTGTGTTTAGGTCTAGGGACCAATTCCCATGTCTTATTCTTTTATATCCGATCTAGTTCTTCTCTCATAGCATTAATCCAATGTTCATCTTCACAAGCTTCACTAGTAGATTTAGGTTCAATTTGAGAAATCAAACATAAATATACCTTATTCTGAGTCAGAAATCCTCTATCCAAACTTCCAATAACTTGTTCAATAGGATGATATCTTGATAAATACTTGTTCAGTGTCATAGTCTCAGATCTTGCTTCAACTGTAGATTCTTCTCTAGATTCCTCTCTAGTTTCTTCAGTATGACTTTCATTCAAAAATTCACTATCAGTTTCATAGAATAATTTAGTAGTTTCAGTGTTAGGCTTAGGATGAGCTTCTTCATCAGATTCATAATCAAGCATTCTTTCTTGAATTTTGAACTTTTCATCAACTTTAACATTTGCACTCTCAACAATAGCTTTAGTTCTCTTATTGTAACATTTATATACTTTTCTCTTCAAAGAATATCCAAGAAAAATACCTTCATCACTTCTAGGATCAAACTTTCCAATATCATCATCTCTCTTTATATAACATTTCCTTCCAAAAATTCTAAAATACTTAACTAAGGGTGCATGTCCAAACCATAATTCATAAGGTGTCTTGTATGTGTCTACTCCGATTTCTACTTTGTTCATTGTATATACTACTATATTCACTACTTCTCTCCAAAATGTCTTCGCTAAATCATTTTCAAATAACATAGCTCTTGCTGGTTTTATCACTGATCTGTTTCTTCTTTTTGTAATACCATTTTATTCAGGTGTTCTAGGGGCTGAAAATTGTCTGTTAATACCATTCACTTCACAAAAAGTGTTAAACTCTCTAGAAGTAAATTCACCACCTCTATCAGATCTCAAACATTTAATCTTCATTCCAGATTCATTCTCAACTTTGTTCTTAATGATCTTAAACTTATCAAATGCTTTAGATTTTTCTTTCAGAAATGCAATCCACATCATTCTTGTAAAATCATCAACAAGAATCATAAAATACCTTTCTCCATAGAATCCTCTAGTCTTGGTAGGACCGCTCAAGTCTGTATGAACAATCTCCAATTTCTCTGCCAATGTGAACTTCTTACTAGAAAATGAACTTCTCTTCTACTTAGCCATCACACATTCTTTATAAATCATGTTAGTAGGCTTCATATTTTTTGGCAAATCCCTTACTATAGGTGTAGTACTTACTTTCACAATATTATCAAAGTTTATATGACAAAACCTTCTATGCCATAACCAACTGTCATCAATCTTAGTAATCAAACATGTCATCTCAGTAGGATTCAACAGAAATACATTACCTCTGGTTCTAGATTCTGTTCCAATCAGATTTCCATCTTTATCCTTTATCACACAAGTTTTCTTAGTAAACCAACCTTGATATCCCTTATCAACTAACTATCCAACACTCAAAAGATTATGTTTCAATCCATCCAAAAAGTAAACATCATCAGTATTAGTCTTTCCATCAAGAGTAATAGATCCTATATCTTTAATCAAACAAGGTGCATTGTTACCAACTCTAACAACTCCTCCTTCATAATTGTTAAACTTTATGAACTTTTTCATATCTCCAGTCATATGATGTGAACAACCACTATCTATAATCCAATCAGCTTTCTTTTCAACTTCGGAAACTAAGGCTTTTTCTTCCTTAACATTAGTTTCAAAATTTTCTTCTTTAATTGCTACAAATCCTATTTCATCATTATTCTCAGTATCACTTTCACTTAAAGTTCTTTCAATACTAGCTTCAAGGTCTTCATCATTGGCATAATAACATTCCTTAGATCTTCTAGGCTTGAAATTATTTATGTGCTTCTTAACTCTCTTAGGACATTTAGATGCAAAATGACCATATTCTTGACAAGTCCAACATTTAAAAAATTTCTTACCGTCTGGTTCTCTTTTCACAAGCAAGGCAATACCTTCTTCAATCTTCTTGTCTTCTCCATTTCTAGATCTGTTGCTGCCAGCATAATCTCTGCTCACACTGATGCTTCTTGATAATGTAGGGTGAACACTAAGACCACTGAATGTTGTCTCCATTCTAGGTAAGTCTCTTGATAACCTTAGGTTCATCTCTGCTGCTTCCAATCTTCCAAGAAGAGTCTCTCTTGTAAAGTTCATAATATAAGGTATAACTTGTTCAATCATCTGTGTTGTCTTCTTAAATACAAGAGTCAATTTCCTTAGAATTTTCCATATCACTTCATTCTCTGTCTTTGTTCCTCCACAAGATTTTATTCCTACAACAATTTCTGACATTCTACCAATATAGCTTCTAATAGATTCATCTTCCAACATTCTTATATCTTCAAATGCACATATCCAATTATGTAATCTAACTCTTTTTGCATGTTCATCATCTTCAAAAGTAGAGTGAAAAGCTTTCAAAATTTCATGAGACTTTTTCAAACATTTTACTTGACTATATTCATTCTCTAGAAGTGCTGTCAAAAGTGCTTCTCTTACAAGTATGTTACACATGAATAGATCTCTCTCATCATTAGAGCATGTTTCAAGATCATCTTCTTCAATGATAGTATTATCATTCTTTGTAGTCAACCAATAACCTGGTCCTAAACATAGTAGATGTGTCTTCATCTTTTCTTTCCAACTATCAAAATTTACTCCATCAAACTTAGGGCTTTCTTTCCTAAAATTTGCCATGGATCTCCTTAAGCTATTAAAATTCTCTTTCAAGGACCTGCTGCTCTAATACCAATTGTTAGAAAGTAAAGTCCACCAAGATAATTGAGATGGGGGGGGGGTGAATTAGTTATTAGATAATTATAACTTTTATCATCTTCAACAACATTAAACCATATAAGCAATATAATTACCAACCATAGAAAGATATTCATATACAATTACACAATAACACAAGATATGTTGACTAGGGAACCTCTTGATCAAAGAGTAAACCCTGATGGGAATGATGCCCAAAAAAGATCCACTAATATGAATATTCCTTGTGAAAGGATGGACTCTATTAGGAGTCTTATGAAATACATTCAGTACATATAAATCCTTGTTAGGAGATTTTGAATCCCTGTTAAAAGATTTTAACCATATTAAGAGTTATAGAAGATAGAAGGACCCATTGCCCAAATAGCTTTAGGGTAAGCTCACTGAACTCACTATCTAAATAATCTTTTCATTATTCATTAGAATAATATGATACCTTTTCTTTGACTGTGCCAAACCGCACTCATTGCTACATCAGATCTCAATCTCAAATCTCTGTACTTTGCATGTCTTCCTTCACAATTCAATTTCACAACTTCATAATCAACCACTCTCACTCTCTATCTATATATCAACAAGGAAAATATTCCTTCCTTTATACCACACTCAAATAATTACAAATGAGTCGACACATAATTATAAAATAAAATATTCCATAGGCTACACCAAAATTACATAAAATTGTCAGCTTCCAAATACAATAAATCTTCACTCATGTGACTTAAAAGTTTGTGCTATCATCCACATCACTATCAATGTGTCTCTAACTTCCCTTTAACTGCACAAAGCCAGATTCCATCTCGATTAGGAGATATAATCCATTTTCCAAAAATCACTACTCAGGGACACTGCCTGAATACTACTTCCACCAAAATGATCATAACTTTTATGAATAAAAGAATTACTATCTGCACTCTTAACCATAGACATATAACATATCAAAGAGTATATCCTCAATGTCACATAGCTCCAACTACAATATCACATGTGCACTAATCAAAACATTGTCTGCTTCTCTGCAAGTCTTTGGTAAAACACTGTGTTGACATCAATGATAATCATAGTCATGAATGCAACAACAACTACTATAGAATGGGTGCCAAACACTTTAGCATTCATTCCTAAAAATATGTCTCCTTGATCTATCAACTCTGTATTTGTACTTCTGATTACTTTCTTCCAGCTTAATTTTCACATCTTCATGCAATGTCTTCATGTACTTAGGAAATTTCACTCCTTCAGCACTTTTGTTACTTTCATCAGCAATATCCCTCAAATCAGATATACCTCTTGGCTGTATGCCACTCACAATCTCAAATGGCATTTCTCTAGTACTCCTATTCACTTAATTATTGTATGAAAACTCTACTTGTGCCAACATAGAATCCGAATTACTAGGTGTGTCTCCAACTAAATATCTCAAAAGATTTCCCTAAATTTTGTTCACAACTTTAGTCTGTCCATCAATTTGTGGGTGAAATGTAGAACTATATTTCAACTTAGTATGAAACTTTCTCCAAAGACTCTTCCAAAAGTATCCAAGAAATTTACTATCTCGGTCAGAGATAATACTCCTTGGTAATCTATGCAATCTGATAATTCCCTTAAATAAAAGATTCGCTACATGTACTACATCTGATGCCTTTCTACAAGGTATAAAATGTACCATCTTTGAAAATCTATCTACCACAACAAATATAGAATCATTACCTCTTACTATCTTCGGTAAGCCAAGAAAAAAATCCATGCTAATGTCAGTCCAAGGTTTCTCAGGTAAAACAATCGGTGTATACAATCTGATATTCTGACTTACTCCTTTTGCAACTTGCCAAATTCCACAACTTTTCTCAAATTTCTGAACATCTTTATACAACTGCAGCCAATAGTATTTCTCCTTGAGAAAATTCCATGTTTTATCAATACCAAAATGTCCAGCCAAAACACTACTATGTTTCTCCTTCATCAAATTAGTTGTCATTTGTCCTATCCATATAGACAACTAAATACCTTTGAACAACATACCTTCTTGAATGAAATACTCTTCCCATTTTTTACTCAGTTGATCTTGAATAGGTGCTCTACACTTTCAACACAGCTCAGAAAAATTAGGATTAGTTTCATACAAATCTCTCATCTCATCAAAACCAATAACTTCAATTTTCATCTCGGTCATCAAAGATCTTCTTCTAATCAATGCATCAACAACTCCGTTAGTGACTCCACTTTTATGTTTTATCACAAATCTATAACTCTGCAAGTATGACAGTACCCAACAAAATATGACTACAATTCATAAGCATGATATCACATAAAACCTTATCATAGTACTTTCCAATCTTCAAATTAAGATAACATTGTTCACTTACCAGGAGTGTAGTCACATCTTTGATCCATGAAATCTGATAAGGATTTGGATGTTCCAACCTTTTCAACTGCAACTTTGTGACCATCTCTTTAGATGCCAGATTCTCTGAGCTACCACTGTCAATGATTACCTTCCAAACTTTGTCAAAAACTCTACATCTAGTCTTGAACAAAATTTTCCTTACTAGATCTTCCATTTTACTTTCATTCCACAATGCTCTCCTTACCATCAAGTTATTTTCCTTCTCTGGTTCATTCGATGATTCTTCTTGCACCAAAGCATTTTTACTATTACCAGCCTTCTTACTAGAATGTGTACATTCAAAAGATCTATGTCCTTCTTCTCCACAATTGTAACAAGTTCCTCAGAAACTTCCTCTGCTATAACCACCTTGGTAGTTATAGCCTCTGCCTCTAGATGAACTTTTAGCTTTCCACTTGGTCTTGCCTTTATCTAGAATTGTCTTTTCAGGTTTAGATATAGTATTTTCACCATAGGATCTACCTCTTCCTCTAGGGAATATACCACCTCAACCTCTTTGCCTCTGTTCATGTCTCTTGTTCAATTTCTCCTCAGCCTTGAATGCAAATTGATAAGCCTCTTCAATGTTCTCCAACTTGACAAAACTAATTTCCTCTTGGATGGAAAGTCTCAAACCATTCAAGTATCTAGCAATTCTTTCGACATCATCCTCATCATGTATAGATCTAATATCAAATCTATAGAATTCCTCAGTATACTCTTTTATCGAGCTTTCTTTCTGCTTTAGACTTTGCATTCACCTAACTAGGTTAATCTGATAATCACAAGGTAAGAACTTTCCTTTCAATTTATTCTCCATTTTATTCCATACCTTGATTTTGTCTTTTCCTTTCTTCTTCCAATCTAATTGTAGATGCTCCCACCACAAGGATGCATGACCTTTCAACTTTGTGCCTGCAATCTTCCCCGTCTTTTCCTCAGATACATTTTCATATTCAAAATATTTCTCCATCTTGGTGATCCAATTTATCAATACATCAGAATCCAATTTCTCACTATATTCAGGAGGATTGAAATGACGTGTTGACTTCAAGCTTTTCAATGCCTTCAAGAATATTTCTTCACCCTAATCCATCATAGGTGTAGGTTCTACTTTGCCTTGTTCCACTTCAACTTCATCATCACTAACATCTTCAAGATGTCTGCTTCTTCTCTAGGCTTTTTCAATAGCTTCTAACCTAGCAGCAAGTTGCCTCAACATGCCTGCCAATCTTGGATCTATTTCTCACCTCCTACGAACCATCTTGGAACCCTTTGCAATTGTAGGTTAGATCACAATCTGCTACCCCACAACAATTCAACTAGGGCTTCTCAATAGGAACCTACAAACCTAGATCCATAGACCTAGATCTAGATCTCACCTCACTCTGATACCACCTGACGCAAGGTAGGGCTCAAGAGGGGCCAAACAATGGCACACCCTAATGATCCATCCTGCTTAACAACACAGTGAGAGAGAGAATGCATGATCTTTCATTAATTTTCATCAAATAGTATCATACATGCCAGGCTATAAGGCATTCCCAGTTAGGGCTAGATATTACAATGAATTATAGAAGTCCTCAAACATGTGAGGATCTACCAACAATCTCCAATCTATTATCTTCTTACTTCTATCTAAATTGCCTCCTAAACTACAACCAAACAACTACATTTATACAAGAGTCTACCAAACTGAGTCGGCCTTTAGATCCACAATCAATAGAAGGAATGGTCAAATCTAGGACCACATGCTTCCCAATGAGGGATACCAACATTAAATCTATGACCCATAATAAATGCACAAGTCAGCCCAATAGAAACTCAAAGAAAGTCCCTGATATTGCTTTAGCAGTTGGTATAGTAGCTAGATTGGTATGTAAAGGCTATTCTCAAGAAGAAGGTATAGATTATGGTGAACCTTTTGCTCCTGTTGCAAGATTAGAAGGTGTAAGAACTCTACTTGCTTATGCAGCACATAAAGGATTTAAGGTATATCAGATGGATATAAAATCTGCATTTCTCAATGGAATTCTTGATGAAGAAGTCTACATTGAACAACCTGAAGGTTTTGTTGATCCAGATAAAAAGGACATGGTCTGCAGGTTACACAAAGCATTGTATGGTTTGAAACAAGCTCCTAGAGCATGGTATGAAAGACTCCATAACTATTTGATTCAGATTAATTTCAAAAGAGCCAATGATAACAGCAATCTGTATATTAAAGAAGCATCGGATGACAAAATTGTATTGGCAGAAATATTTGTAGATGATACTATATTTACAGGGAATGATGATCAGTGCAAAGAATTTTCAGAGTAGATGAACAAAGAATTTGAAATGTCTATGTTTGGTTTAATAAAATTCTTTGTTGGTCTTCAAATTTAGCAAAGCAAGAATGGTATATACATTACTCAATCTAAGTACATTAAGGAAATACTTAAGAAGTTTGGTATGGAAGATTCAGAACCAGTTGGTACACCCATGTGTACTGGACTAAAACTTACCAAAAATGATGATTCAAAAGAAGTAGATCAGACCTTATACTGATCTATGATTGGAAAATTACAGTATGTAGTACATACAAGACCTGATATTGCCTTAGCAGTTGGTATAGTAGCTAGATTCTTAGCAAAACCTAAGGAAAATCATATGATGGCAATCAAAAAAATCTTAAGGTACTTAAGAGGAACTGAAGAATATGGTTTGTGGTATAAATTTGGAGGCAATCTAGACTTAAAAGTGTTTACTGATGCTGATTGGGCAGGGAACATTGATGATAGAAAAAGTACAAGTGGTGGAGCATTTTTTCATGGAAAAAGACTGGTATCCTGGACCAGTAAAAAGAAAAATTGCACATCTCAATCCATAGCTGAAGCAGAATATGTTGCTGCTGTAGTAAATTGTTCAAATATTGTTTGGTTTAAACAGTTATTACAAGGTATGAAGGTTGAAATCAAAGAACCAGTTGTTATATTTTGTGACAATACCAGTGCAATAAACATTTCGAAGAATCTAGTAATGCATTCCAAAACCAAGCACATTGCTATTAAATATCACTTTGTCAGAGAATTGGTGTAGGACAAGGAAATCAGATTAGAATATATTCATACAAAAGAGCAGATTGTAGACATTTTCACCAAACCATTACCTAAGGATGCATTTGTGTATCTAAGAGGTAAGTTAGGGGTCATTCCCCTATCCGAGGCTCACTAAATATAGTTTTAGTGATGCATCAACCAGAACATGATTGAAAATCAACATGTTGATGCAGCATATTCAAGGAATCATTGCATATGAATCAGTACTTGAGGTACATTAGTTTACACCGGTAATATGTGAATTGTCTTTGGCATGTGTTGTCAAAGAGGGAGTGTTTCGAATGTCTTTGCTATTACTTCAAGAAATTTTCAATAGTCAGAAGGAAGAGTTTTTAAGAAAAAGGAAGTTTTCTAACAGAGGGAGATTTAAATCTGAACCGAGCTAATTCTTTCAAAATTTCTTATGCTATGACATATTGTGTTGCCATCAATGCCAAAGAGGGAGATTGTTGGAAACAATTGTCTAAAGAAAATTGCTACTCAAATTATGTATTGTCTTTGATGTCACACAATGTCATAGTCCACAACATTCAGTACCTACCAAGCTCAGTCGGTCTACCTAGCAGTAAAATTAGTGCTTACCGAGTTCACTCAGTTATCAAAGAAAAATCAGCATGTACCGAGTTCACTCGGTTATCAAAGAAAAATCAGTGTCTACCGAGTTCAGTCGGTTGTCGAAGAAAAGCTAGCATCTACCGAGTTCAGTCAGTTATCAAAGAAAAAGGATTATCAGTGTTTACCGAGTTCCCTCGGTCTCCGAAAGATTGTAGAAAGTTATGGTCACCGAGCACTGTCAGCCCTTGAAGGATCTTTGCAAATAAAGTTTGCTTAATTCAGCCAACTGTTATACTAAGTAATGTCGATTTGACAAATCTAAAATCATATAAATAAAAGGTCAAATGTGAAAAATAAACAAGAAATATAGCAGAAGATATATAGAAGAAAGGCAGGAAAGGTGTGTGTGAAATTATGAAAGATGACCAGATATCCTTGAGGAGTAGCAGAGATATATTTGATCAGGAAGGATCACACTTATGCAGAATAGAGATCTGTAATCAGCAAGGTAGTTGCATTATTATATAGGTCATTTTCATTGTTACCTTCTTATCATTGTAATAGTGAATTCTAAATCTCTTAACCGAGTTGGTTTAACAACCATATTGTAAATCCTCTAACAAGGTGACAATTCCATTGAATTGTTTTCAAAGACCTCTTACCAGGCCACTCCTAGCAGGGTGATTAAATCCTCTAACAAGGTCACACCTAACAGTGTGTTTTGTAACCTTTTACTGGGTTGGCTTCTAACCGGGCATCACTTCAGAAAAGTGAAAATCAGTATCTAGATACATTGGTGGTTTTTCCCATATTGGGTTTCCATGTTAAAATCTTGTGTCTCTTGTGTTCTTAATGGTTATCTTAATCATATACAAGTGTTGATGAATATCTAAAGATAATTTTGCTAATACTTTCTGTATCTACAAAGTTACTGCAATCTATTTACCAAGTGTTAAGTAGATAATATTCATTAAGATATCCTAAGGGATCTGGAAAGAAATAATTGTTAAGTGTTTTATGGTTGACTGATTCACCCCCCCCCTTCAGTCACTTCATCCATATTCCATCAAGTACTTGGTAAGAAAGGATGACCAAGCAACAGACAAGCATCACCGAGTGCTAGTGAAATAACTGACCGCCCAGGAGATAATTGACCACACTTGATAACCAAAGGAAACTGACCAACTCAGTCAAAGCAAGAACTAAGAAACACAGACAAACTCAAATATCTTTTTGGTGACACAGGATTGCCAAGGACCTGAGATGCTCCTGCATCAATCCTACAGCTAGACAGGACCATTGTAGGGCTAAACATCAAAGATAGGTTGATGTACAAGTTGTTTCTGATATTGATGCTCAAGCCACACATATTTTGTTAGATCAGGCATAGGGAAGACTAGAACAGGATCCTTTTCCATAGGCTCCTCCATAGGTTATCCCACAAGTTATCCCATAGGCTCCTCTAGTATATGCTCCTACTTCCTCTGTGATGCTATCTTCTTTAGTTCTTCCATCTTCTTCTTTCATTCCATCTTCTTCCATGCCTCCACCACAAACTCCTCTGACAAAGGCTCCTAGTTTAGAGGCTCTAATGGCTGCCTCAGATGTTTGAGACTTACAGTCAGATGTGTTTGAGATTAGACAGTAGGTTAGCCAACTTAGTAGTACGATGCAAGCTTTTATGGCCACTATGAGTCAGCATGGGCTACAGGCTAGTTTGAGCAGACCTCCTGATATTGATCCTGGTCATGATTCTGCTGATGGTGTCGGTGGCTCATCTAGTTGATTGATACTGATTTGACACATATTATTTTATTTATTGATGTACATGATGATCCCATTTTTGATATTGAGATACTGGACTCTGTTTTATTCTTTTGATCAATTGATGTTTTTTATGTTATGCATTGATACTTGTTGATACTTTGATGGACTTTGATACTCAATTGATAGATTTACTTTATGTGTTGGATCTTATTTTTTCAGGTGTTTTTCTATGATATGCAAATCTATATGATTTTATCTCCTATATGATTTATTTTGTGGTTTTTAGAATGTAGTTTTATGGTATAGATGCACATGTTCTATTTATGCTTAAATGGTTGTCTTATGTATGACATAAAAATAGGTGAATGGATGCAATATTCAAATTGAGTGATGTTATTTATTATATTTGATACTTTATGGATACAAATGGTACCTAAATGCATTAGATTATGATGTAATAATTTAATGAATAATGCGATGTAATGACGTATATGGATATATTTATTTTGATAATATGGAAATATGTAATGGATATGAATGTAATGTATTTATGGTATGCAAATGTGATGTAATGAATGCATATGGATATTTAATGTTTAATGATTTACATGAACCTAAATGTTATATAAATGAATGATGTAAATGTAATGATATATAATGTAAGATGACCTTTGAATGATGCAATGTGCAATGTTTTTTAAATGAACTAAAATGTTATGCACCTAATGATGAATTTATATCTATTTGAATGAAATTATATAATGGATGCAATGATCATTAATTAATGAATGCAATGGTAAATGCACTTAATGGATTTAATATGAATGATTGCACACTAAATGAGATGGATTTTTAAAATGAATGCAACCTAATGTAATGTTATTTGATGATATTTGAAGTTTAAAATGAATGCAACCTAATGAAAATAACTTAATTGAATTTTATGGTACTAGAAAAAGTACCTTCATAGGGTTAGTATCATCAATAACTCAAAATAACAATTAAATTACCAAAAATAGCAATCTAATTAAGCAAAGAATTGACAATAAGCACTCTATGGATCTCTATTTAGGGATGCTAATGCAAAGCTCTCAGGAAGCTTCCATTAGTGACAATCCTAAAATGAGAATGAATGATAAACAAAGCTAATAGTTCGATTCCAAATGAAAATATAACTAATTAGCTCTAAATTTTCCTTTCTAGCTCTAATTTGCAAGAGGTTTGATTCTATTCTCATATTTGTGGATGATTAATGAGTGAATTATGCCTTGCTTTTATAGATTTTGGAAAGGGTAGGGGGTGTAGTTGAGTTGATCAAGGTTAGGTGAGAGTTGAGTCCATGGTTCCACCTTTGGAGACCATTTAAATATTTTATCCTCAAAGCTTGGGACAAGAGGAAAAAATGAGTGGACAAGATGTATTCTCCAAGTGAGTGATTGAGATTCAATTTAGGCTTGATCCATGTGAGCTTGGTGCTCAATTCCTATTGGTCGATGGATTTTCCTCCCATTTGGTGGTTGAGAGAAAATAGGAATTAATTAATTGAATTTTATTTTATTTTTAGCCATGTGTACCCCTTAAATGGGTTGATTTGATTTAATTTGAACTATACAATTAATTATATTAATTGTACAATTTATTGATTAATCATGATCTATCAGGTTTAAATTGATTTAATGGCTTTTCATTTTCAATTAAATTTGGATTAAGGTTCAATTTAAATTTATCTTTTATTTTGACTTGATTTGATTTAATTGATTTTAATTGCACTGATTTTTGCCTTGATTCCTTCCTTAAATGATCTTGTCCAATTTTCAATGATTACAGAAGTAATGGAAGAAATAATTTGGCTTGTGAAGAAGTTGAGGAATTATCTAATGAACCTAAACATGGTGAGAAACATATGCTAAGAAGGATCTTGTGAAATGAAGAGGCTGATGAGGAACCTATTTTAAGGAAAAGTTTGTTTAGAACCAGATGTAAGATCGTTGATAAATGTTGCAAGGTAATCACTAATAGTGGAAGTTTTGATAATTTGGCATCTGAAGAGCTACTTAAAAAATTGCAATTGTAGAGATTGAGATATCCTAAGCCTTACCATATTGCTTGGATCTAGGAGCATAAACTACTTGTAAGTGAACAATGCCTTGTTAAATTCAAAATTGGGAATTATCATGATGAAGTCTTGTGTGATATTATGCTTATGGATTGTTGTCATATTCTTTTGGGTAGACCTTGGTAGTATGATAGGAAAGCTTTGCATGATGGTAGATTGAATCAATACACTATTTGGATGGATGGAAAGAAACAAATATTATTGCCTTTAGTATAAAAATTTGATGAAGGTCACTATACTATAGTCAGAGTATGCTTGGTTGATGGTAAAAATTTTGCAAGAGAAATGAAAGAACAAAATGTTTGTTTTTATTTAATTCCAAGGAAAACTGAGAAACAAGATGAGTTAGAACATGCACCTAAGGTTAAACCTTTGTTGACTAAATTTCATGACATCATTTCGGATAATGTACCTGATGGTTTACCACCTATGAGAAGTATAATTCATTGTATGGATTTGATACCTATAGCTAGTTTCCCTAACAAAGCACCACATAGGTTGACACTTGATGAAAAGACTGAGTTGAATAGACAAGTGCAAGAGTTTCTTGAAAGAGGTTTGATTAGGGAAAGTTTTGTTGGAAAGTTGGCTATACTAATATATATTACTTAGTATAGTTTTTTCATTATGGAAACAAAGTCATATAGAAGTTTGGAGTTAGCGCACTTGATGTAAAGATCAAAAATCAACTAAGTGTTGAAGACTCGATAGTGTACAGAGTTCCTAAAGCGTAGAGCATTAGCGCACATGCATACGACTAAGTTATGGTGTGTGCCCTAGAAGTTAAGTTGGTTGTACTATATTCATGCTTAGTCTATGAGTGCATGATTAGATATGCAAGCATGAGAAAGATATAGACAGTTGAAGTTACACAGCCAGTGTGTACCAGTGAAGAACAAAGTAAGTAGCCAACTATTATCATTTTGAGTTGGGGTTATATTCTAATGATGTAAAGGCTATGAACCTATTATAATTAGGTTTCCAACATGTATATATGTTTGTTTGTAAACATTCTTGAGACAATTCATTTGGAAGTGTTGTATGTAATAGGTTTAAGGGCCGACGTAGTTGTTTATTTTGTATGCACATATAAATATGAGATGCGCCCATTGTAATTTGTATGGAAGTTGAAAAAGAGTTGTGATAAGTAGAGAAGAAGTGTGAAAAGAGAATATAATATGTATTAGAGCTTTGCAAGAGGTCAAAGCATCAACGCATCAAAGGAATTGATTTGACAAGAAATGTCATAGTGATAGCTCATCCAACAGATAAAGTGTGTATTTGAGATCTGAAGGTTGTAGCCTTCACCACTTGAGCAGTGAGCTCTACAAAAGTGCATCCACTCCCCTAACAAGGACTATTGTAAAAGACTCCTAATAGGGTCTGAACCTTGACAAGGTCTACTATAATTAATGCATTGTAAAGAAAATCCTAACAAGGTTAAGGATCTTCTAACAAGGATCATAAAACACTAGTACATAATATTAGTGGGTGTCAATTCCCACCAGGGTTTTTACCTATTTGGGTTCCCCCATAACCATATTGGTGTTATGTGTTGATTTCATGTTTCATGTTTATGTGGATGTTCATTTCAGTACTTAAGAATTTAAGTTTATTTTAAAGTATAAGTAAAAAGATAAAATATAGTGAACACTAATTCACCCCCCCTCTCAGTGTTCCCATTCCTAACAATTAGTATCAGAGCTCTGGTCCTTAGAAAATAAGTTTAACCACTTGAGGAGATCATGGACAAAGCAGAAATGAAACATCTGAAAAGAAATCTTGAAGTTGCTCTTGAAGACTTGGACAAATTTGAAATAGAAACTGAAGAACTAAGGGAAAAACTCAGTGATGATTAATTAGTCATCAAAAGGCTAAGGAAAGATTTGAAAGAATGCTCTACCAATGATCTAGGGATAATGATCAAGAAGTTGAATGAAGAAAATAAATCCTTAAAAGAACAACTTGAAGAATTTGATGATAACCCTACTAACAATCAGGAAGCCTATGATGAACATGTCAAAGAGAACCTTCAACTGAATGAAGGATTGAGGCAAGAAAACATGGAAATATTAGAGCTAAGAAACAACAAGGAAAGCTTGCAATCTGAATTGAAAGAGGCTAAGAATCACATTGATAAATTACACACCAGTTCTAATTTGATAGAATGTTAGTTGTATGCAAGAAGAGCTAAAGGAGATACTAGCTGCATTGGATATAATGAAGCACATAATTAGATTGACAACATGTGAGCAATAATGAATGCTGAAAAAGACTGAAGATCAAACTAAAGATAATGATGAACCACCTAAGAATGAGCACAAGCCTATAGAATGCACTTGTAATGCATGTAACAAGCATGGACACATAGAAAGGAATTGTACAAAGATAAGACCTTTCAATGGTTACTGTTATTCATGCAATAAATTTTGTCATAGAGCTATCAATTGCAAGACAAGGCAAAAGAATAGGACTCATAATCAAAGAAATCAGAATCAATCAAATATAAGAAGCTCTCAAAATGTTACATGTTAGATATGTAACTATAATGGTCACTTAGCTAAACAATGTAAGATGGAAACTCATGTCAATGTGCTGAGGAATATAAGGCCTCCAGTCATTTGTCACTCTTGTAACAAGGGTGGACACATCTCAAAGTTTTGTAGATCAAGGACTCAAGGTTAGGAAAGTCCTAAAAAGACCGAAGAACCAGTATTGGATCCCATAGGAGAAGTCAATTTTGTGAAAGCCTCAAAGGATGTGAGCATGATTTAGTTAGAAGAAAAGAAGAGTAAGGTTGATGAGTATATATTGCATGCATTCATAGTGGATGCACCCTCTACATCTAGATGAATGGCCCTTAGGGTCATAGGGGGAGCTAATTTAGCTCTAGACCCCTGTGTTCTTGGTATACTTAGTCTCTGAGTATGCACCTTTGGACTTAAGCTTTTGGAGACTAAGGGAACCTTCATGCTAGAGCACAATAGCTAATTGTTTGTAGAATGAAAGATAGAAATTTCCAAGTGACAGCCTGGTTTACGCAACAAGCATTACTAGCAGAATTTCTACTTTAAAGTACATAGAAGTTAGAAGATCTCTCATTGCATTCATATTAAGAGTGATTGAAGAGCATAAGATCCTTATTAGTTAATTGAGAATGATTTTAGTTTGATTCTTCAAGTGATTTGTTGTGCATCTGATCAGTTGTGGAAACCCTAGTTTGTCGCACCAATTTGGAATCTCTTGGAAACCTTTGTGAAAGTGATATACAAGTAAGTGTTGGCTACTCCTATAGTATTTGATGTTGCAGAGAAGAAAAGATATGTGTTTAAGAGGCATCCATTTAAATCTACACTAGATGACCTAGAAGGGGCATTCTCCTATATGCCTATGGGCGTTATGCATGTCGAGGACATTAGAAATAAACATCTACTATAAGAAAGAACTAGTAGGATTGAACATATTAAGGGCACACATGGAAACTATGTTAAAACTAGAGAAAACCTTCATGGATGAGTATGCATAGTGGGATAATCACCCTATAGTGGAGTATGCTATGACATATGAGTTCTATGAATTAGAATGGATCAAGATTCTTTTGAGTAGGATTCATGATGACCTATTTTGGATAGGTGAAGTGCTGGTCAGAATTACCAGTGACCTAATTCATGAGATGACATGCCTCTCAACAATAGGCATCATCCTTCTAGTGGGTAAATATGTGAGGAAGATTGTTGAATAGACTTGCAAGTCAAGGGGTGATAGGTGCAAAATGACCATAGAGCCTATTGAGAAAAATGACATCAAATTGATGTCTATGATACTTGGATACAAGTTTCAACACACTAGTAGGGTAAACAATGTGTCTATAGCCACAATTCTTACAACCATAAGAATTGTTAATGAAAATGGAGAGCTCAACTTGTGTGAGATCTTGTGCACACAACTAATTGACAACATCAAGGAAATCAAGCATGATAAAACTAAGATATTTAGGTTTGGGTCCCTAATTATCTATATGTACTTCCATATTGTTGGAAAGGTGTCAGATTCATATCTAGACAAGACAATTCCTAACATGCCACAAATATCCTTCAAGACATCTACTAAGAGCACTCTAAGAGACTACATGACTCTATAATTGAAGACATTTAGAGCTAAGATGTAGATGATGTATAGGAGACCAGAGAAGATAGTTGAGAAATACAAGGATACTATTTGTTTTATGATTGAAACAGAAACAACATGCATGGAGGTAGTTGAACCTAGAAAAAAGTGGATTCATCCACTTGGATATGAAGTAGATGAACAAGTCTTGGAAGCATATGCTCAAGTGTTTCTTTCAGCCCCTAAAGACCCTAATGAGCCAAGATGGGGAACCTATGAGGAGAAAACTAGAGAAGTTGATGCAGTATTAAATAATGCAACAATAAAAAGAAAGGTTGCAAAAGTTACCTCATAAATCTTGATAATACATGGATTATCTCAAGGAGACCTAGATAAAGCAAGGGAATAAAAGATTTCTTTGGAATTAGAGAGCGCAGATGTAACAAAGGTAGAATTAGATGATCCCAAGATGAAGAAGGTGAAGATAGAAAAATTTGATGAATAGAAAGGTAAAACTGATGTTACTCCTTCTACGCCCAAAGAAACCATTGACCTTACTGCTCCTCTTGAGTATAAGGAAATGCCGAAGAGGAAGAAATAGATCAGCACTAGTCATCCATCCTCAAGAGTCACAAGGAATAGAAAGAACTCACAAGCACCTCTTGAAGTAAGTTTCAAACCTAGTCTCAATGTGCTAAGTGCAAGAATAATTGATGAGGGAAGAATTGATCAAGTAGGGAAGTTTTATAAAAAATATAGTGAGATAGACAAAGATGAGATACATGATATGATAGTCAAACACATGTTGAAGTTCAAGAAGACAATTTTAGAACTTAAGACTATGATCCCTGATAATGTGTGGAACATCCTAGAATTCCAAAAGGGATAGGCTATTGAAGAAGATCTATGGATAAGGGAAAATATTCTAGATGATACCCTTCCTGTATGTTCTCTAGAGGAGAAGTATTTTTTGTTAGACTTAGTGAAGCCACATGTCAGAACCAAGTCAAGGACTTTTCACATTATGGACAAGAACTATGATGTTGTTGCTAAGGAAACAAAGAAGGCATTTGAGAAATTATTCATGAACAGACACATGTATCCAACCACTGTGCCCACAACACAAGTACCCATAAAGGAAGTCAAGATGGCATATCCCATTAATGCATTAGTGATAGGTCATTAGGATTCAATGCTTATAGTGGAAACACAAACAAAGGTAGACAAGTCTTCACCCATGACAAAGTCATTAAAGGATAGCACCATTATCATTGATAATGTAGAGATAGCCATAGCGGCCACTGACACTGAGTTAGACAAGTTTGAAGAAGCTTTTGTGAGCACACAAGAATCTGAAATTTTATGTAGCAACACACCTCCCACTCATCAAGAAGAAGTATTGATTGAGGATATAATAGAGGAAAGAGAAGAAGAAAAGATGAAAGAGAAGAAAGAACAAGAAAAAGAAGTTGAAAAACAAAAAGAAGAAGAAGAGGTAAAAGGAAGTGAGCAAAAAGATGAAACATCAGTAGATCTAATCAAAGTGAAACAAGAAATGGATAGCACTCCCTTCAATCCCTTAGTAGCATTGTTGTCAAGTTTGACACTTGACACAACTAGTTTGGATTCATGGGGAGAAGAAGACCTGATTAAGTTTAGCATCCTAGCTATGGAAAAGGCCAAGGAGAAACAAGTGATGAGGAATCCCTTCCTTGTAGAGTCAGTGAACATTCTAAACAACCTATTACATGTAGACAAGAAAGTGTCCAAAGTCTACTCAGTTGATGATGTTAGTTCAGTGATTTCAAAGTTCAAGGGAAACTTCTCTAGCCTGGAAGAATCTGCAACCTTAGTTGCAAAGAAGAAGTATATGAAGAAAAGGCTTAATGAATTGGTTAGCAACTATGCACTTGACCTAAGCTCACTAAAGGCTAGTCAATCATCCTTGGAAGAGTTTGCAGCAAAGAGAAGAAAGATCATTGCTAAATGTATGAACCAAGACAAGTTGACTGGTGATCTATACAAAAAGGTACAAGAGATAGAAGCCATGATAGACAGCATAAGGAAATCAGTGGAAGATCCATCTATTGATGTAAACATGTGCAAAAATGTCTACCAAGGATAGTTAGACAAAATTGAGAAGGCAGAAAAAGAGATGACCAAGATAAGGGCTAGACAGACTCAGCTAAGGAATGCTCTTGTGCCCTCATTAGACATACTAAATTAGAATATCAAGGAGATTGATGCCACCATGGTGACATATGATCAAGGTCCTAGCAGTGATCTGGAGAATATGGAGAAGCTATAGTATACTTTATGCCCCCATCTATAGATTGTAAATTCATTGATCACATTTTGGAAGAAGGAGATCCAAAGTCTGCAGATTGCATCTCTAGATGTACTATCATAGTAAGTTTTTGTAGAATCAATTTTGACACACCTTTTTCATTAATTTCAAAAGGGGAGTATGTATAGAATATGGACAATAGATATTTATAAGGAGATATAAGATAGCAAGCTATGTATAGGGAGACAAAAGTTTTTTTTATTAAGGATAATTAACAACTTGGCCATATTCCTTTGTTTCCATCAATGAAAAAGGGGAAGATTGTTGGAAAGTTGGCTATACTAATATATATGACTTAGTATAGTGTTTTCAATATGGAAACAAAGTCATATAGAAGTTTGGGGTCAGTGCACTTGATGTAAAGATCAAAAATCGGCTAAGTGTTGAAGACTGGATAGTGTACAGAGTTCCTGAAGCTCAGAGCATCAGCGCACATGTGTACGACTGAGTTATGGTGTGCACCCTAGAAGTTAAGCTGGTTGGACTATATTCATTCTTAGTCTATGAGTGCATGATCAGATATGAAAGCATGAGAAAGATACAAACAGTTGAAGTTACACAACCAGTGTGTACTAGTGAAGAATAGAGTAAGCAGCTGACTGTTATCATTTTGAGTTGTGGTTATATTCTAATGATGTAAAGGCTATGTGCCTATTGTAATTAGGTTTCCAAAATGTATATATGTTTGTTTGTAAACATGCTTGAGCCAATTCATTTGGAAGCGTTGTATGTAATAGGTTTAAGGGCCGACCTAGTTGTTTATTTTGTATGCGCATATAAATTATTGGAAAAATGGCCAGCACTCCCCTCAGGATTAATGACATGGTCTAACAACCTCATGTGTCTTCTATAATTCTAGTGGTTGTATTAGGCATTAATAGGTCAATCTTTTGGTGCAACGGTAACTACTACTTGTAACAAGTGGTACCACAACTTGGTCACAAGTTCATAAAGAAAGGAATGTTTTTCCTTGTTGTAATATGGTTGGATGTGTTGATGTAATCATGAAGTGAAAAAAAGATCTAGATGTGAAAGAAAATTTGTGAAGGAAGACATGAGAAGTACAAATATCTAAAATTGAGATCTAGTGTAACAATGAGTGCGATTTGGCATAGTCAGAGAAGAGGTAACATATTGTTGAGATCAATAATCTTTTGGTATTATTCTATTGAGTAAGACAAGATCAGTTGGATAGTGTGTTAAGTGATCTTACCTTAAAGCTATTTGGGTAGTGGGTCCTTCTGTCTTCCATAACTCTTAACAGGGTTAGAATCTTTTAACAGGGATTCAAAATCTCCTAACAGGGATTCATATGTACTGAATGTATTTTAGAAGACTCCTAATAGAGTCCATCCTTTCACAAGGAATATTCATATTAGTGCATCTTTTGTGGGCATCATTCCCACCGGGGTTTACTCTTTGATCAAGAGGTTCCCTAGTCAACATATCTTGTGTCATTGTGTATGAATATCTTTCTATGGTTAGTAATTATATTTCTTACATGGTTTAATGTTGTTGAAGTTGATAAAAGTTATAATTATCAGATAACTGATTGACCCCCCCCCCTCTCAGTTATCTTGGTGGACTTTACTTTCTAACAATTGGTATTAGAGCTTGGTCATAGGTTCGAATCCCCTCGAGTAACGTTGAGGGGGAGACTATTGGAAAAATGGCCAATGCTCCCCTCAAGATTCATGACATGGTCTAACAGCCTCCTATGTCTTCTATAAGTCTAGTGGTTGTATTGGGCATTAACAAGTCAATCTTTTGGTGCAACGAAAACTACTACTTGTAACATAAATATGAGATGTGCCCATTGTAATTTGTATGGAAGTTGAAAAAGAGTTGTGATAAGTAGAGAAGAAGTGTGCAAAGAGACTATAAGATGTATTAGATATTTTCAAGAGGTCAAAGCATCAGTGCATCAAAGGAACTAATCTGACAAGCAATGTCACAATGAAAGTTCATCTAGTAGATATAGTGTGTATCTGAGATCTAAAGGTTGTAGACTTCACCACTTGAGCAGTGAGCTCTAGGATAGTGCATCCACTCCCCTAATAGGGACAATTTTAAAAGACTCCTAATAGGGTCTGACCCTTGACAAAGTCTACTGTACTTAATGCATTGTAAAGAAACTCCTAACAGGGTTAAGGATCATAAAACACTAGTACAGAATATTAGTGGGTGTCAATTCCCACTGGGGTTTTTACCTATTTGGGTTTCCCCATAACCATATTGGTGTTATGTGTTTATTTCATGTTTCATGTTTATGTGGATGTTCATTTTAGTACTTAATCATTTAAGTTTAGTTTAGAGTATAAGTAAAAAGATAAAATATAGTGAACACTGATTCACCCTCCCTCTCATTGTTCCCATTCCTAACAAGTTTCAGTCCTTGTGTAGTACCTATTGTATTAGCACCAAAAAAGAATGGAGAACGGATAATGTGCACTGATTCTAGAGCTATAAACAAGATAATAGTAAAGTACATATTTCCTTTGCCTAGGATGGATGATATAATATATAGTTTGAGTGGAGAAAAGTATTTCACAAAGATTGATTTGAAAAGTGGATATCATCAAATTAGAATTAGAGAAGGGGATGAATGGAAAACTTCTTTTAAGACTAATGAAGGTTTGTTATTTATGGCTATTTATGCCTTTTAGTTTGACTAATGCACCTAGTACTTTCATGAGGTTGACAAATGAAGTTCTGAAAATATTCTTGGGGTAATTTTGTAATTATGTATCTTGATGACATTTTGATATTCAGTAAGAGCATATCAGACAAGTATTGCAGAGATTGAAGGAAGAAAAGTTGCTAATTAATTTGAAGAAATGTTCATTTATGAAAGAAGAGATTGTGTACCTTGGTTTTGTGATTTCAGCTAATGGATTGAAGATGGACCCTGAGAAAGTAAGAGCTATACTTGATTGGCCTACACCAGAGAATGTTGGAGAGGTAAGATCATTTCATGGATTGGCAAGTTTTTATAGGAAGTTTATCAAAAATTTTAGTTCTATTTGTAATGCTATGAATGAAACTATGAGAGGAGATAAAAGGGATTTCAAATGGACACATGGAGCACAAAAGAGTTTTGAAAGATTGAAACAAAGAATTACAAAGTTTCCTATACTTGCTTTGCCTGATTTTAGTAAAGATTTTCAAGTTGAATGTGATGCTAGTGGAAGTGCAATTAGAGCTATTTTGAGTGAAGAAGGAAGACCGGTAGATTTCTTTAGTGAAAAGTTGAATGATGCTAAGAAAAAATGTTAAGTTTATGACCAGGAATTCTATGCTATTGTTCAAGCTTTGAAGAAATGGAGACATTATTTGATACCTAAATATTTTGTTTTGTATATTGACCATAAAGATTTTTAGTATTTGGGAAGTCAGAATAAATTGAATCAGAGAGATATGAAGTGGGTTGAGTTCTTGCAAAATTTTTCCTTTTCATTGAAGCATAAAAGTTGACAGTCAAATAAAGTTTTTGGTGCACTGAGCTAAAGAATAAATTTGCTGACAGAAATGAGAGTTGAGGTACTTGGTTTTGATGATTAGAAGTGTTTGTTTGAAACTAACCTTGATTTTGTAGAATGTTGGAAAGCTTGTACACAGTAAGTGATAAGTGGACTGATTATTTCATTCAAGAAAATATGTTGTTTAAAGGAGTTCAGTTGTGGATACCTAGAGGATCTATGAGAGAGAACATAATAAAGGAGAAACATAGTGGTGGACTTGATGGAAATTTTGGGATTGATAAGACTATGAATTTAATTTTGGAAAGATACTTTTGGCCACTTATTTATAGAGATGTACAAAGAATGGTTAGAGGTTTCAGAATTTGCTAGACAACAAAAGGAACTAGTCAGAATTTGGGATTGTATACACATTTTCCTATACCTGATAGACCTTGGGAAGATGTGAGTATGGATTTTTTTCTTGGATTTCCTATAACTCAAAGAGGTAATGATTCTATTTTGGTAGTGGTTAAAATATTTTCAAAGATGACACATTTCATACCTTGTAAGAAGACATATGATGCATTACATGTATCTAAATTATTTTTCAAGGAAGTGCTAAGATTGCATGGGTTGCCTAAATCTCTTGTTTTAGACAATGATACTAAATTTACTTGTTAATTTTGGAGAACACTTTGGAAGAAGATGAATTGATGCAAGAGCATCTTGGGTCTTTGAGCAATCTTGCATCAACCAAAAACATTTCTTGATTTTTGTACCTATTTTCTGTTGTTTTCTTTATAATTGTTGTATTTTTTGGTTTCATGGTGTACAAAGCTTACATTATTCTGAGGAACTATTTTGGAACCTTCTCCTATGAGCACATAAATTTTGGATGGACTGTTTCAAAGTTACAGTTGTTTTCCTTGTCGTCGGAACCTCATTCCCCTGCAGTTTTGGTGTTGATTATTCATAGTGGTGATCTTGATCCATAAGGAATCAGCCTTTTAACTCTTAATTAATTTTAGAGGACCTAAATTAATATCATTTCCCAAGAGTTCAAGCCCTAATTCATTATGAGTAAAAAGTTATTCCCATTTTTCTCGGGGACCTATTTTCTGCAAGTTTTCAGGTGAAACATGTGGTGTTTCTTCTTGCGATGTTTCATGTGATCAAATGGGACATTTCACCCTTCAAATAATGTTCTTGGGTCATGTAAGGACCTAAATAAAAAGGCACATCAATTTATATTCATTCTAGCATTAGTTTTGGTTTAAATCTTCCAGACTGGACCTATAATGTAATTAAATGCCTGACTGGTCGACTTGTGGCTTAGCTGGCTATATAAGGAGTCTAGATTGATGTAGTAGGGCATGATAAAGGAGATATAAGAGGGATAATTATCAAGATATATAATTGAAGACAAAGATAGGATGCAAGCTATGATTCTGATTTCATAATTCTCATTGTATAAGGCCAAAACCTGGAAGGCCTCACAACCAGGCATGTTGAAAGAAATAATATAATTCTCAGTTGTTGCTGCCAATTGATTGTCTCATATCCATTTTGTTTCCATTTCTTTCATGTGCTATTATATTTCTTCCATTGTGTAACTCTGAGCAGGTTTTGTTTGTGGATTCAAGTGGACTCAATTCTGCTTGATTCTGCTTGTAACTACCCTGCCCCTACATCAAGTGGTATCAGAGTTCTTTCTTTCTTGTGGATTGGATCATGGAGAACATTATTGGATTGGTTGTAGGGTGGTAGATCTAATATCTAACAAATAAATTGTAGAAGGTTACGATCTTGCTAGAACTTGATTGTCAAGATGGTTCATGGTAGAGGAAATGATAATGCTATCATGGATATGTTGAGGCAGATTGCAACTAGACTTGAAGCTGTAGAGATAACCCAGAGAAGAGGAGCACAACTTTAAGATGTTAGTGATAAAGAAGAAGAAGCAACACCTAATACTGAAACTAAAGTTGAACAAGATGAGGAAAGACTTTTGAGAGTTTTGTCTAAGGCTAACTCCAGACCTGCAGTTCAAGTTGCTTGCTATGATGGAAGACTTGAGACCGATGCACTTTTGGATTGGATCTTTAAGATGGATAAATAATTTGAGTATGAAATTATTCCCGATAATAAGAAGGTTAAGATAGTATTCACAAAGTTGAAAGGTCATGCATCTCTTTGGTGGGATCATTTGCAAACTGAGAGACAAAAGAGAGGAAAAGAAAAGATCAAGAAATGGATGAAGATGCTTGGAAAGATGAAGAAGAAGTTTCTTCCAGTTGACTACCAAGTTAGTTTGATGAGAAAAATGCAAAATTTGAGACAAAAGGACATGAGTGTGAAAGAATATACTGAGGAATTTTACAAATTGGATATTAGATCTGGACATGTGGATGATGAAGTTGAGAAGGTGGCTAGATATCTGAATGGCCTAAGGACATCTATTCAAGATGAGATCAATTATGTGAAAATAGATAGTGTGGAAGAAGCATACCAATTTTCTTTGAAGGCTGAAGAGACATGAACAAAGAAAAAGAGGAAGAGGTGTCAGATTTTAGAGAAGTAGAGGCAAATCTGATGGAGAAAGTAGCAGATCTAAAAATGTAGTACAAGATAAAGGATGGGAAGATGACCCTGCTAGTAGAAGAGGTAATTACTCTAGAGGTAGATATACTAGTTACTCTAGGAATAATAATAATGGGAAAAGAGAAGAGAAATATTTGTTTAAAGGTACTTGTTACAAATATGGTGAAGAAGGACATATAGCTTTTGAATGTACTAACTCTAGAAAGAAGACTGGAGGTAATGGTAGAAATAATTTGGCTTGTGAAGAAGTTGAGGAAATGTCTAATGAACCTGAACATGGTGAGAACCTGATGCTAAAAAGGATCTTGTGGAATGAAGAAGCTGATGAGGAACTTGTTTTGAGGAAAAGTTTGTTCAGAACTAGATGTAAGATCGTTGATAAATGTTGCAAGGTAATCATTGATAGTGGAAGTTCTGATAATTTGGCATCCAAAGAGCTAGTTAACAAGTTGAAGTTGCAGAGATTGAAACATCCTAAGTGTTACCATATTGCTTGGATCCAAAAGGAGCATAAACTACTTGTAAGTGAAAAATGCCTTGTTAAATTCAAAATTGGGAATTATCATGATGAAGTCTTGTGTGATATTATGCCTATGGATTGTTGTCATATTCTTTTGGGTAGACCTTGGCAGTATGATAGGAAAGCTTTGCATGATGGTAGATTGAATCAATATACTATTTGGATGGATGGAAAGAAACAAGTGTTATTGCCTTTGATAGAGAAGTTTGATGAAGGTTACTATACTACAGTCAGAGTATGCTTGTTTGATGATAAAACATTTACAAGAGAAAAGAAAGAACATAATATTTTATTTTTATTGAAGCATAAGAGTGGACAGTCAAATAAGGTTGTTGATGTCTTGAGCCGAAGAAGAAATTTGTTGATAGAGATGAGAGTTGAGGTACTTGGTTTTGATGATTTGAAGTGTTTGTATGAAACTGACATTGATTTTCTCAAGCCTTGGAAAGCTTGTAAGGAACACATAGTGAGTGATAAGTGGACTGATTACTTCATTCAAGAAGACATGTTGTTTAAAGGAGTTCATTTTTGCATACCTAGAGGATCTATGAGAGAGAACATAATGAAGGAGAAACATAGTGGTGGACTTGCTGGAAATTTTGGGATTGATAATACTATGAATTTGATTTTAGAAAGATACTTTTGGTAAAAGATTTATAAAGATGTACAGAGAATGGTTAAGGGTTGTAGAATTTGTCAAGTAGCAAAAGGAACTAGTCAGAATGTGGGATTGTATACACCTTTGCCTGTACCTGATAGACCTTGGGAAGATGTGAGTATGGACTTTGTTCTTGGATTACCTAGAACTCAAAGAGGTAATGATTCTATTATGGTAGTGGTTGACAAATTTTCTAAGATGGATCATTTCATACCTTGTAAGAAGAAATCTGATGCATTTCATGTAGTTGAATTATTCTTCAAGGAAGTGGTAAGATTGTGTGGTTTGCCTAAATCTATTATTTCAGACAGAGATACTATGTTTACTAGTTACTTTTGGAGAACACTTTGGAAGAAGATGAATATTGATTTGAAGTTTAGTTCTACACTTCACCCTTAGACAAATGGACAGACTAAAGTTGTGAGAATAAATTTGGGAAACTTGTTGAGATGTTTAGTTGGAAATAAGCCTACTAATTGGGATTTAGTTTTGGCACAAGCAGAGTTTGCATATACTAATTTAGTAAATAGAAGCACTAAGAGGACACCATTTGAGATTGTTACTAGATTTCATCCTAAGGGAACCACAGAGCTGAGAGATTTACCTACTGAGACAAGAAGAAGTGCCGAAGCTAATCATTTTGTAGAATACATGAGAACTTTACATGATGAAGTTAAAAAGAATTTGGAAGATAGTAATCTGAAATATAAATAAAGAGCAGACAAGAGAAAGAGACATAAATCTTTTGAAGTTGGAGATGAGGTTATGATTCATTTGAAAAAGAATAGATTTCCAGTTGGTACCTACAACAAGCTAAAAATGAAGAAGTTTGGACCTTGTAAGATTCTGAAGAAGTTTGACAGTGGAAATGCTTATGAAGTGGAATTACCAGAGGACATGGATATATCACCTATATTCAATATCAATGATATCTTTGAGTAATTTGAATCAAATGATGAGATAGAAGATGATCTAGATTATCCTAAGAAGAACAAAGACAACATTGAGAATATCTTGAATAAAAGAGTGAGCAAGAGTACAAGAGAAAAAGACTACATGGAATATCTAGTTCAATGGAAAGACAAGCCAGTTGAAGACAGTTCATGGATTACACAAGCTGAGTTGGATCTTTATGAATTAGGTTAGAATATGAGTAGTGCTTGATGTGGAAATTAGTTCTTTATTTACCCCAGGTGTCTGATGTAGGAGCATCTTAGGTCTTTGAGCAATCTTGCATCAACCAAAAACATTTCATGATTTCTGTACCTATTTTCTATTGTTTTCTTTATAATTGTTGTATTTGTTGGTTTCATGGTGTGAAAAGATTACATTATGTTTAGGACCTATTTTGGAACCTTCTCCTATGAGAACATAAAGTTTGGATGGACTGTTTCAAAGTTACAGTTGTTTTCCTTGTTAGAACCACGTTTTCCTGCAGTTTTGGTGCTGATTGTTCATAGTGGAGATATTGATCCATAAGGAATCATAATTTTCTCTCTAAATTACTTTTAGAGGACCTAAATTAATATCATTTACCAAGAGCACAAGGCCTAATTCATTATGAGTAAAAAGTTATGCCCATTTTTCTCGGGGACCTATTTTCTACCAGTTTTTGGGTGAAACATATGGTGTTTCTTCTTGCGATGTTTCATGTGATAAAATGGGACCTTTCAACCTTAAAGGTATGTTATTGGGTCATGTAAGGACCTAAAACGAAAGGAACATCAGTTTATATTCATTCTAGCATTATTTTTGGTTTAAATCTTCCAGACTGGACCTATAATGTAATTAAATGCCTGACTGGCCGACCTGTGGCTTAGCTGGCTATATAAGGAGTCTAGATTGATGTAGTAGGCCATGATAAAGGAGATCTAAGAGGGATAATTATCAAGATATATCATTCAAGACAAAGATAGGATGCAAGTTGTGATTCTAATTTCATAATTCTCATTGTATAAGGCCGAAACCCGGAAGGCCTCACAACCGGGCATGTTGAAAGAAATATTATAATTCTTAGTTGTTTCTGCCATTTGATTGTCTCATATCCATTGTGTTTCCATTGATTTCTTGTGCTATTATATTGATTCCATTATGTAACTCTGAGTAGGGCTTGTTTGTGGATTCAAGTGGACTCAATTCTGCTTGATTCTGCTTGTATCTACCCTGCCCCTGCATCATGAATACTGAATTGAAGTTTAGTTCTACATTTCAACCCTAGATAGACAGATAGATTGAAGTTGTGAACAAAATTTTGGGAAACTTGTTGAGATGTTTAGTTGGAGATAAGCCTGCTAATTGGGATTTAGTTTTGGCACAAGAAGAGTTTGCGTATAATAATTCTTTGAATAGAATTAATAAGAGGATGCCATTTGAGATTGTTACTGGATTTCATCCTAAGGGATCCACAAAGCTAAGAGATTTACCTACTGAGACAAGGAGAAGTGTTGAAGCTGAGGATTTTGTAGTATACATGAGAACTTTTCAAGATGAAGTTAAAAGGAATTTGGAGGACAGTAATATAAAATATAAACAAAGAGAAGACAAGAGAAGGAGACATAAATCTTTTGAATTTGGAGATGAGGTTATGATTCATTTGAAGAAGAATAAATTTCTAGTTGGCACCTACAACAAGGTGAAAATGAAAAAGTTTGGACCTTGTAAGTTTCTAAAGAAGTTTGATAGTGGAAATGCTTATGAAGTGGAATTACCTGAGGACATGGATATATCTCCTATATTCAATATTTCTAATATCTTTGAGTACTTTGAATCAATTGATGAGATAGGAGATGATATGAATTATCCTAAGAAGGAAAGAGACAACATTGAGAATATGTTGAATAGTAGAGTGAGTAAGAGTACAAGAGGAAAAGACTACATGGAATACCTAGTTCAATGGAAAGACAAACCAGTTGAAGATAGTTCATGGATTACACAAGCTAAGCTAGATCTTTATGATTTAGGTCAGAACATGAGAAGTGCTTGATGTGGACATCATTTCTTTTGTTACCCTAGGTGTCTGATGTAGGAGCATCTTGGGTCTTGAGCAATCTTGCATCACCAAAAATATTTCCTATTTTTCCTATACCTATCTAATGTTTCTTTTGTATCTATTGATGCTATTGGTTTCTTAGCTTGTGAAGTTAATGTGGTGTTGAAGACCTAATTTGAATCATTCTCCTAATAGTGCACATCCTAATTCATTTAGATTTGGAATTTATCACAATTTTCCTTGGGCATCAATTTTTTGCCAGTTTCGCTCATGAAATGTGTGGTATTTCACCTTGCATGTTTTCATATAGAGAAATTGGAGCTTGTACAGTTGGGGATTTATTCTTGGATCATGTGTGGACCTAAATGAAACTTCACATAATGTTTTTTTAATTTCTTTCTTTAGTTTTGGTTTGTCCTCCTAAGTGGACCTATATTGTAATTAAATGCCTGACTGGCCGACTTGTGGATTTGCTGGCTATATATTTGGAGCTTGGGTTGATGTAGAAGGCTGTTAAAAAGGTAGTTTAGAGGTAGTTCAAAGGTAGTTCTAATGCATTTCTAAGGAATTCCTAGTTATAGGATAGTATATTAGAGGATTGAGATACGAGTTGTGATTTTGATTTCATAATTTCTTTGTATAAGGTTGAAACCCAGAAGGCCTGATAGTCGAGCATGTTGTTTATTTAATAATAAGTACACCACTATGGTTGCTAGTTTATTTCCTATATTCATTGTGTTTCATGGTATTGTGTGTTGTTCAAATATTGCCTCCATGTGTAACTCTTCGTAGGCCATGTTTGTGGGTTTAAGTCATCTTAATTAACCCTGATTCTGCATTTAGCCACCTTGCCCTTGTGTCAATCACATAAGTATGCCACAAAACAATGGAAATACCAAGGAGGTGGTATAGAACCACAAGAAGGTGGAAGTGTGGTGCAAGTGCGGGTAGTAGGGGCTAAGGAAATGGCACACCCAACCTAAACCACCTTGCTGAACAACACGTGGAAGAAACAATAACACAGTGGGAGAGAGAAAAAGAAAGATCATTCATATATTAATCCAAATTGATTCTTACATGGTAGGCTATAAGGCCTTCCCGATTATGGCTTGATATTACAATTAATTACAAAAGTCCTCCAAACATGCGAGGATCTGTGAACAATCTCAACTCTTCTATCTTCTTACTTCTATCAACTCTGACTCCCAAAAAACCTACTCTAAACTCTAACCAAACAAATACTATTATACAAGAGGCTACCAAACTAAGTCAGCCTTCATATCCATAATCAACTGAAGGAATGTTAGATCTGGGACCACACACTTCCCAATGATGGATATAAGCATTATATTCATGACCCATAATCAATGCACAAGTTGGCCTCAATAGAAACTCAAAAGAAACCCATCATTAAGAAAAGCCAACCGAGTGCCAGACAAGCATCATCGAGTGCTAGGGAAATTACTGAGCACCAAAGAGATAACTGACCAACACTGGTGAACAAAGGAAACTGAGAAACACTGAACCAACTTGGTCAAAGTAGGAACTGAGAAACACAAACAAACTCAAATCTATTTCTGGTGACACATGATTGCCAAGGACCCGAGATTCTCTTGCATCAGACACCTGTGGTTATTTGAAAATGATTCTCTGAATCATTTAGTAGGTATGATCTGATTTGCATCCAACTTAGACTATGAAATACATGAACTATCTTCAATTGGCCTATTCTTCCACTTTACTAGATATTCCTTATAATGTTTACCTCTTGTACTTCTACCAACTCTCTGCCCCAAAATCTGCTCAACTTCTTCATTCTGTTTCTTAGGATATTCCATGGGTACTGCCATGTCTTCTTTAGGTTCATGAAACTCATACAAATAATTTTTTTTTGAATATAGGTGATATATCCATGTCATCAGGTAACTCAACTTCACATACATTTCCACTGTCAAATTTTCTCAAAATCTTCCAAGGTCCAAACTTCTTCATCTTCAGCTTCCCATATGTTCCAATAAGAAATCTACCTTTTCTCAAATGAACCATCACTTCATCACCAACATAAAAAGTCTTATGTCTTCTTGATCTATCAGATTTGTCTTTGTATTTATGATTACTCTTTTCTAGCTGTAGCTTCACATCTTCATGTTCTCAGAAAAATTTTCTCCTTCAGCACTTCTCATTCATTCATCATCAATGTCTCTCAAATAAGATATACCTCTCAGTTGTATGCCATTTACAATCTCAAAAGGTTTTTTTCCAATACTCCTATTTACTAAATTATTGTATGCAACCTCTACTTGTGCCAACACAGAATCCTAATTACCTAGTGTGTCTCCAACTAAACATCTCAAAAGATTACCCAAGCTTCTATTCACAACTTCTATCTATACATTGGTTTGTGGGTGAAATGTAGAACTATATTTCAACTTGGTACCCAACTTCTTCCAAAGAGTCTTCCAAAAGTATCCAACAAATTTAGTGTCTTGGTCAAACATAATACTCCTCGATAACCCATGCAATTTGACAATTTCCTTAAAGAAAAGATTTGCTACATGTACTACATCTGATGTCTTTCTACAAGGTATAAACTATGCCATTTTAGAAAATATATCCACAACAACAAATATAGAATCATTACCTCTTACTGTCTTCGATAAGGTAAGAACAGAATCCATACTAATGTCAATCCAAGGTTTCTCAAGTGCAGAAATTGGTGTATACAATCTAGTATTCTGACTAACTCCTTTTGCAACTTGACAAACTCCACAACTTTTCACAAATTTCTGAACATCTTTATACAACTGAGGCCAAAAGTATTTCTCCTTAAGAAAAATCCATGTCCTATCAACACCAAAATGTCCAGCCAAACCACCACTATGTTTCTCTTTTATCAAATTAGTTCTCATAGGTCCTCTCAGTATACACAACTGAATACCTTTAAACAACATACCTCCTTGCATAAAATATTCATCCCATTTAGTACTTTTTTGATCTTGAATAGGTTCTCTCCACTTTCTCCATGGCTCAAAAAAATCAGGATCAAATTCATAAGAAGCTCTCATGTCATCAAAGCCTAGAATTCCAATTTTCATCTCAGTCATCAAAGATCTCCTTCTACTCAATGCACCAGCAACTCAGTTAGTGACTCCACTCTTATGTTTTATCACAAATGTATAACTCTACAAATACTCAACCCATTTCATATGTCTCTGATTCAACTTATTCTAACTACCCAGATACTGTAAAGCCTTATGATCGGTATACAACACAAATTCACTTGGCATCAAATAATTTCTCCATTTCTATAGTGCTTGAGCAATAGCATAGAATTCTTGATCATACACAAAATATTTCCTTTTAAAATCATTCAAATTTTCACTAAAGAAAGCAACAAGTTTACCTTCTTGACTCAACACAGCTCCAATTGCACTTCCACTTGCATCACATTCCACTTGAAATAAATTATTGAAATTAGGTAATGCCAAAATAGGCAATTCAGAAACCTTCTACTTTAGAGTCTCAAATATTTTATCAGCTCCATGTGTCCACTTGAATTCTCTTTTGTATCCTCTCATAGTGTCAGTCATAGCATTACAACTTGAACTAAAATTTCTAATGAACTTTTGGTAAAAACTTGCGAAACCATGAAATGATCTTACCTCACTAGCATTCACAAGTGTAGGCCAATTCAAAATAGCTTCAACCTTTTTAGGATCTATTTTCAAACCATCAACTGAAATCACAAATCCCAAATACACAATCTCCTCTTTAATGAATGAACACTTTTTCAGATTTATCAAAAACTTTTCTTCTTTCAATCTCTGAAAAACTTTCCTAACATGCAACAAATGTTCTTCTCTAGTCCTACTAAATATTAGAATATCATCAAGATATACAATCACAAACTTACCCAAGAATTTCTTCAAAACTTCATTCATCAACCTCATAAAAGTACTCAGTGCATTAGTTAAACCAAAAGGCATAACCAACCACTCATACAAACCTTCTTTTGTCTTAAAAGAAGTCTTCCATTAATCACCTTCTCTTATTTTGATCTGATAATACCCACTTTTCAAATCAATCTTGGTAAAATACTTGGCTCCATTCAAACTATCCATTATATCATCCATTCTCGGTATAGGAAACCTATACTTCACTGTTATCTTGTTGATTTCTCTAGAATCAGTACACATTCACCATTCTCCATTCTTCTTATGTGCCAATACTATAGGTATGACACAAGGACTAAAACTTTCTCTAATCAAACCTTTCTCCAGCAACTCTTGAATCTATAGATTCAATTCCTGATTCTCAGTAGGTGTTAACCGATGAGGTGCCTTATTCGGTAAAATAGCTCTGGGGATTAGATCCATGTGATTATCAATGCTTCTTTTTTATGGAAAACCACTAGGTACATTATCAAAAATGATTTCACTATACTTGGTGAGTAATTTATCAATCTCCTTAGGGACATTATCCTCTATTTTCTCACTTGGTTTGTTAGGAATCACAACAAAACATACATCATTTCTCTTTAAATCCTTAACAAACTTTCTTCCTTCCATCAAAAAAAATTTCATAGATGTGAAAACATTAATAATAGGTTCTTTCATCAAAGGTACTAAGATTTGTTTCTTTCCATCAGCCATAATAGTATACTTAAGCAATCTCCCATCATATGTAGCATGTCTATCATATTGCCAAGGTCTACCCAACAAAATATGACAATAATCCATAGGTATGATATCACATAACACCTTATCATAGTATTTTCCAATATTCAAATTCACATAGCATTGTTCACTTACCAGGAGTGTATGCTCATCTTTGATCCATGAAATCTGATAGGGCTTTAGATGTTTCAACCTTTCTAAATGCAACTTTGTGTCCATCTCTTCAGATGCTAGATTCTCTGAGCTACCACTGTCAGTGATTCCCTTCCAAAATTTGTCAAAAACTTTACATCTGGTCTTGAACAAACTTTTCCTTACCAAATCTTCCTTTTTACTTTCATTCCAAAGTGCTCTCCTTACCATCAAGTTATTTTCCTTCTAAGGTTCATTTGGTGACTCTTATTGCACCAAAGCATTCCTACTATTACCAAACTTCTTACTTGCATGTGTACACTCAAATGATCTATGTCCTTCTTCTCCACAATTGTAACAAGTTCCTTAGAAACTTCCTCTATTATAACCACCTCGGTAGTTACTGCCTCTACCTCTAGATGGACTTCCACCTTTCTACTCGGTCTTGCCTTTATCCAGAGTTGTCTTTTTTGGTTCAGATCTACTATTTTCACCATAAGATCTACCTCTTCCTCTAGGGAATCTACCACCTCTACCTCTTTTTCTTTGCTCATGTCTCTTATTCAATTTCTCCTCATCTATCATTGCAAATTGATAAGCCTCTTCAATGTTCTCTAATTTGACCAAACTAATTTTTTCTTGGATGGAAACTCTAAAACCATTCTGGTATCTAGGAATTCTTTCCACATCCTCTTCATCATGTCCAAATCTAATATCTAATCTATAGAATTCCTCAGTATATTCCTTTACCGAGCTATCTTTCTACCTTAGACTTTGCATTAGCCTAACTACGTTAATTTGATAATCATAAGGTAAGAAATTTCCTTTCAATTTATTCACCATTTTACTCCATACCTTGATTTTATATTTTCCTTTCCTCTTTCTGTCTAGCTACAGATGTTCCCACCATAAGGATGCATGACTTTTCAACTTTGTGCTTGCAATTTTCAATTTCTTGTCTTCAGGTACATTTTCATACTCAAAATACTTTTCCATCTTTGTGATCCAAACCACCAATTCATCAGAATCCAACTTTCCACCATACTCAGGGGGATTAAAGTGTGGTGTAGACTTCGAACTTTTTAAAGCCTTCAAGAATATTTCCCCACCTTGATCCATCATAGGTGAAGGTTATACATCACCTTGTTATACCTCAACTTCATCATCACTAACATCCTCAAGATGTCTTCCTCTTCTCTGGTCTATTTCAACAACTTCCAATCTAGCAAAAATTTGTCTCAACATGTTTGCCAATCCTAGATCCACATCTCACCTCCCACAAACCATCTTGAAAACCCTCTGCAACTGTAGGTCAAATCACAATTTTCTACCCCATAACAATTCAACCAAGGCTTCACAAGAAGGAACCTTCAAATCTAGATTCACAAAGGTAGATCCAGATTTCACCTCACTCTGATACCATCTAGCACTAGCGTGGGAAATAGGGGCCAAGGAAATGGCACACTTAACCTGAACCACCTTGCTCAACAACATACAGAAGAAACAACAACATAGTGGGAGAGAGAAAAAGAAAGATCATTCATATATTAATCCAAATTGATTCATACATCCTGGTCTATAAGGCCTTATCAGTTACGACCAGATATTACAATGAATTAAAAAAGTCCTCCAAACATGCAAGGATCTGCAAACAGTCTCAAATCTTCTATCTTCTTACTTCTATCAACTCTGACTCCCAAAAAACCTACTCTAAACTCTAACCAAACAACTACTCTTATAAAAGAGGCTACTGAACTAAGTCAGCCTTTAGATCTACAAGAAACAAAATGAATGATCAGATCTAGGACCACATGCTTCCCAATGATGGATATCAATAGTAAATTTGTGACCCATAATCAATGCACAAGTTAGCTTCAACAGAAACTCAAAAGAAACCCATTGGTAAGAAAAGCCAATCAAGTGCCAGAAAAGCATCATCAAGTGCTAGGGAAATTACCGAGTGCCAAAGAGATAACCAAACAACACTGGAAAACAAAGGAAACCAAGAAACACTGAACCAGCTTAGTCAAAGTAGGAACCCAACAACACAAACTCAAATCTATTTTTGGTGACACAAGATTGCCAAGGACCCGAGATGCTCCTGCATCAAAGTGAAGACCCCATCATGACATGAAAGAATCCAAATCATCAAGGTCTTATCTTCAATACCCCTCTCCTACATACACAAGAGCCTAATACCATGATTGGTGGTACCAACATGACCAACGTTCCCTTCTTCAATAGCCAAGATGACCTTTTTGAGATCAAAGTCATCCCTGAAGAGGAAGAAAAGAAATCATATGATGACATCTTCAATGATGATGCCCTCTTGGACACTTTTGTCCTCCACCAACTTTCCATTAACATCATAGAACTTCCCCTCACCCATCCCAAACTCATAGACTAGGATCAATCAAGCATCACACACATCGATGAGTTCCAAAGTACACAAGCACTCCTAAGATTCATGGGAACATTAGGCCAACAAACAAATCAACATCAAGAATCAGTTAGTGTCTACAAGCTTGACCCTAAAGGATATTTTGGGGGACAAGAAAGCTCTAGTCACAAAATTGAAATATAAAAACAAAAGAATGATTTGTTATGTGAAAACCCCTATGGAGCACATTCTGATTCCAAAAAAGAGAAAATAATGGGCCTATCTTCTGGTGAAAACATCTCTGAGGTGCTAGAATATGGAGACTTGCATCTTCCTCCCTTCCAAGATTACAAACTTGAGCAATCACCCATCATTATTGAGGAAATTAAACTTGTCAACTTAGGCACCGAAGAATTCCCAAGTATCACCTACATTGCAGCATCTCTAATAGAAGGTGAAGAAATGGGCTTCACTGTGCTTCTTAGAGAATCAATTATAAATTTTGCATTATCATATGCACACATGCAAGGGCTTGATCTAAATCTTTTTATGCAAAATCTTGCAATGGACCCCAATACCAAGCTAGTAAAGCAGAAGCTATGCAAAATGCATCGTAAAGTAGCCCTATTGGTGAAAGAACTATAAAATCTCCTACAAGCCAAGATTATCAGAGCTATCAACTATTTAGATTGGATCTACAACATGGTGCATGTTACCAAACCTTTAGGAGAGATAATAAATTGCACAAACTTTAGGTATTTGAATAAAGCATGTCCCAATGATGATTTCCCGCTACCCAACATAGAAATGATCGTAGACGTTATAGCAGTCCATGAGATGTTGTCACTCATGGATGACTTCTCTAGGTACAATTAGATACAAATAGAAAAAGAATACCAACACAAAAAAACATTCACCACACCATGGGGAACCTTCTACTACAACATGATGCCATTTGGGTACAAGAATGCAAGAGCCACATATCATAGAGCAATGGAAACCATCTTCCATGATATGATCCATAAAATCCTGGAAGACTATGTGGATGATATTGTTGCAAAATCTAAGACACCAAGTGAACACCTAGACATCCTTGAAAGTGTATTCAATCATCTACATCATTATGGATTGAAGCTAAATAAAAAGAAATGTGTCTTTGGTGTAACATTTGTAAAGATTCTAGGTTTCATCGTATCATGATGCAACATAGAGATTGACCCCAGAAAAGTCAAATCAATTACTAAAATGCATCCTCCTAGAACACTTAAGTGGCTTCGAAGCCTACAAGGAAATATCCAATCAGTGTGATGCTTCATATCATAGCTGGTAGACAAGTGCCAACCCTTTATGCATTTACTTAGCAAGGACACAAGCTTGAAATGGGATCCTATTTGTCAGAGAAGCTTTGAGAAGTTAAAATAGTATCTAGCCAACTCTCCCATCCTTGTACCACCAGTTTCAGGATGTGCTCTCTTACTATACATCTTAGAAACCACTTCAGTGCTGGGGGAAATCTTAGCACAACATGATGATGACAACAAAGAAAGTACCATCTATTATATCAATCAAACTGTAGTTGGCTATGAGCTCAATTATTCATCAATGAAGAAAGCATGCCTTGCAATAGTCTTTGTCACCCAAAATCTCAGACATTACATGCTTAGCCATACAATTAAGATCATCTCAAAGGTGGACCTAATCAAGTATTTATTATCGAGGACAACTCTCATAGGCTATATGGAAAATGGGTCATGCTAATTAGCAATTTAACCATGTAGTACATAGATCAGAAAGAAATCAAATGGAAATTAATTGCTGATCAGCTAGTAGAAGAACCTCTAGTGGATACATATCCACTAATCATGGAATTCTATGATGAACACCTATGTATGATCGAAGAAAAACCTATATGGAAGTTATACTTTGATGTCTCTTATACGTCACATGGATCATGGGCAGGAGTCCTATTCGCCACACCTTAAGGTGACTATATTCCAAAATCATTCAAACTAGGATTCTCATGTACTAATAACATTGTAGAATATGAGGGACTCATCTTAGGCCTCAAAACAACTATCCAATGGAATATAAAAGAACTGAAAGTGTTTGGAGATTCACAACTAACTATTAAGCAGGTCCTAGATGAATTTTAGATAAAGGACGAAAAGATGCTACCCTACAAAGAAATGGTGGACAAACTAAAAGAGAATTTCTTGAATCTACAATTCACACAGATACCAAGGATTTAGAAAAAAATGGATCATACAATGGAGACCATCAAATACTTATTGGAAATCCCTCGCGACATGTCATAGTATGAATTCTTAGTCAAGTAGCTACACATGCCTGCTTATGAGAATATTAATGCGGAAATGGTGTGTGTCTTGGTTGGTTCTTAGTCCCCATGGTACCATGACATCAATGCATATCAAAAAAATAGTATCAAATCTCCCCATATCACCAATAACCAACACCAAAACTTAATGCGAAGAGCTTCCTGCTATACTCTTGTAGCCAACACCCTTTATCATCAAGGATATCATAACATCCTCCCTAGGTGTTTAGATTCAAACAAGGCCATCCTAGCTTTACAAGAGGTCCACGCTAGAATTTGAGGTGCCCTCATGAGTGGCATGTTTTTAGAAAACTAGTTGCTTTCAGTTGGGTATTATTGGCCAATTATTGAACATGACGCTTGTGAATTTGTCAGGAAATATCTACTGCATGTCAGTAGCATGCAAATCTGATTCATGCACCAACACAAGACTTGCAGCCCATTTGCCACCTTGGCCATTTTCATGTTGGGGCTTTGAACTCATTGGATTAATCACTCCTCTTTCCTCATATGGACATAAGTATATCATAATAGCCACAAAGTGGGTTGAAGTGATTCCGCTCACCCTCACTGCTCGCATCCAAATATCCAAGTTCATCTTATACCATATCATCTGTCACTTTCGCATACCATCTACCATATTCAAAGACCATGACACACCTTTTGAAAACCCACATGTGGATGATCTATGTGCTAGAATCCACATCCATCACCATTTCTCCAGTCCATATTTCCCTCAAGGAAATGGCCAAGCTGAGGCAACCAATAAAACTATCTTGAAAATCCTCAAGAAGGTTGTCAATGATTCTAGTTGTGACTGACACCTCCTATTAAATCCCTCCATCTGGGCCTACCATACTTCTTATCGCACTCCCATAAGCACCACCCCATATTCCCTTGTATATGGTGCCAAATCCATTTTACCGATCAAGGTTGAGCTCCCATCCTTGAGAGTCTCCATGAAAAACTACACCACTGATGAATACTACCATGTGTCACATCTCACGTAGCTAGACATATTAGATGAAAAGAGCTAGCAAGCATATGATCACCTAGTTGCATACCAGAATCAAATCAAAAGGAGTTATAACAAGAAGGTCCAACCTAGATAGTTCCAGGCCAGAGACATGGTCCTTAAGGAAAATCAAAAAGTCCAAGCACATTGAGAGAAGAAAGGCAAGTTTGAACCTACTTGGTTGGCTCCTTATGTTGTCACAACATGCTTTGGCTCTAGAACCTATCAGCTATCAACACCAGAAGGTGAGCCCTTGAATGATCCTATCAAAGTCATATATCCAAAGAGTTTCTATCCTGAACCAGATCCTATATATTTAAAAAATCCATAAAAATTGGAAAACCTGAAAAATAAATAAAAATAAAAAAAAGAAAAGAAAAATAATCGTCCAATGGTGAAAACTTGGAAATTCAAGCAACTTGGACAAGTATGTTGGTGAAAACCTAGAAACATGCACCATACATAGTGGACTAAGTCATTATCTATCAAACTCCCATCCCCCCCATCCCTATCTCCACCACTAGCCCATCAATCCCAAGGTGTTCTATCCTACAACAATTCAGATCCTATCCCCCATCCTAAGCTTCCTATACATATCCTATATATGTCTTATATAGTGAAATACTTCCTGTACATATCCTATAAATATCCTGTATAGCAAGATCTTCCTATCCCCAATCCTGAGCTTCTGTACATATCTGGTGTCAATATCTTCTCATCCATTGTAAATATCATCCCATCTTGTTGTACATATCCTCATCCATCCTACAACAGCATTTGATTAGATAACTTGTCCCATCTAGCCTTGTACTTTTGCAACATCTTTTCTCTACTATCCTTGATCACAATGATTATTCTTTAATTCATCATTTGCCAATGAACAACACTCCTCATCAATCAGTGGGTCCACAAAATCGTATGCTTCTATATTTTCTGACCTAAGCTTAATTATAGGTTTGTAGAGATGTATCCTTCTATTTTGTCCACCCTAATCTTCCACCAATCACACTAGGTTCATGTCGATGTATCCTTCCACATGTTCAGACCAATCTTGCCACCATCAATCAAATCAATCTCTCTCCTTGGCAAAGGATTTATTTTGGAGTTATCATTTTGGGTCTTGGATTTTGTCCTTTGGATCTTTTTAATCTTTTACGGCTTATCATTGTTCCCCTCCTCAAAGTCACCATGATCCTTTATATCATGGTGAAATGTGCATTAGGGTAATCTAGGGAAAGGTCTTTTGATTTCTTACATCTTCTTGTGAGTTAGTCAGACATGACCATTGCATGGTTCACATGTGATCTTATGGATTACATGGTGCACTTGGGAAATTTCATTTTTTTGTGGTTTCTCCAGCATCATTTCTACCATGATTTCTCTTGGGTTCATGCATGATGTTGGGGCAACCTTGCGTGTCTTTTTCACATGATTCCTATGCAACGCTGGCGACAAGGCCTTGTGATCCTAGTACCCTTGGAAGGTCTCTAATGTTTTCTATATCAAACTAGGTTTTTCTCTCCACATTTGCTCTTGGAGCTCCCCAAAATCTCCCATCTTGCATCATATAGATTACTCTTGAATCTTGCATCTTTGCATATAGCTGCATCTTGCATTCTACATTCCACCTCATCTTTCATTCCTCCATCTTTTCTCTTGGAAGTATGGCTATTTATCCTCCCTTCTTCCTTCCTTCCTTCCCCTTCCTTTCTATTTCCTTTCAAGAAAAATCCACAACATTTCCTCTTTGCGTTATTTTCTCAAGGGGGCACAACCCCTCATTCCTCTAAATCCTAGCATGGGGCATTTTATTTTCTTATCTTTGATGCCATGCCACTTGTGGTATAACATCAAAGAGGGGAAAAATGTAGACACCTAAAAATCCTTTAGAAATTAAAAGTATTTTTATTTTTCTGAAAAACCCCTAATGACATCATCATTTATTAATTAATTAATTAGTTTATTTTTATGCCATTAAATCCTCCTATTTTAGTTAAACATATTTAATTAAAGAATCCCTCCCAAAATCATTTATATCAAGTTTGAGTGATTTTCCCCTATTTATTAATTATTAATTGATAAATTGACCAAAATCCTTTAAATAAATAAAATATTTATTTAAATCCTAAAACCTTAGAAATGTTCCAAAAATCCCTAACCTCTTTTTGAATTTCCTAATCTCACCCTAAACCTAATTAAAAAGTGATTCCTACCCTTTTTAGCCTAAACCCTTCAAACTTTGACTTTGGGTCAAAAACCCTCATAAATGACCATTACATGCTCATAAATTCTTCTTACATCCTCATTAATGACTCTTACAAGTCATTAATGAAGGCCATATCTCCTCTTCCACTCTTGTTCCCATTGCACACTTCCCTAGTATTTCTCACACATGTGTGAGCAACTTTGACCAAGGTTAAACCTTACCATACCCCAAACTATACACCAAACTCTACCCCAAACCTTACCTCTGACTCTAACTCTCCTTCCTAACCCAAGCCTTTCCTCAAATCCTCTAAATACCCTACTCTTCCAAGAGAAATACACTGATTCATATCTTTTTCATTGAGTAGTGTTATAATGTTAGTTTCATTCTAGAGCTTAAGCATTTAACATACTTTGTTAGCTTACTTCATTTTTATGCTTTTCTAATTCACATTAGCATAGCATAATGGATTAATCTAACCTCTTTCATAACATTTGTACATAATTTTCAGCAATATCATACTTTCATTTGGATTGAAATGAATCTAGCTTAATCATTCTTAGCATCATTAGGATCTTTGAAGCCTTAGGGGAAAGATCCAAGTGCTTAGAGAGCACACCCACATCCCTCTTATCAGAGTAAATCAAACAGTGCTTAGATGCATCTATTTTGGCTCAATCTAAGGTGGCTTGGTTTTTTATGTTTATGTTTTGGACTAATATAAATTTTAGAATTAAATCTAAGGTTTTCCTTGTTTACGCATGTTCCAAACAGATACAGATCAAAATTGTAGTCAACAAATTGATATCAATTTAACTATTTACCTTGATTTAAACATTAATACTTTATTTGATGACATATCATATTATAGTTGGGAAACTTGTAGTTGGGAGATTTTGGGGCACTTAATGCATATTATTGTCTTATTCTTATTTAGTCTTGTATGTGTAGGCTATTATAACCATACATCTACGAGTTGTTAATATTATTAACTTTCCTACCCGTCGATCATGCGATTGAATGAACACTAGGATTCTCATTGAGTTTGCATTCTGGGATGTACATCAAACTTTGGGTGTTTCCTCATTAATTATTTTTACTACCAAATGCATGGGTGTGGTGTGTAGCCCATTGATTTTATCACCTGCAATTTTTATAGTTGTTAGCCACATTCTTATTGCTAGGATGACTACGTATCAACAAAAGACATTAGTACATTCACTAGAGATGGGATATTTTGTTTTTCCTTGCACTTCTACACTGGAAGAGGAGAAAATCAGATCTTAAGGTGAATAGTTTTGGAATGGTTGGTGTCTACTATTATGGAGAAAAATAGTTAGCTAATAAGAGTGAGAGCCAAACATATAGACAGGGACCCATTTTGATCATTTCAAGAGATATAGAGAGGGATAAAACCTTTCCAATGAGAATTATTAAGCTTCTATTAGAGCTAAAATTATTTCATTATTCTTGATTGGGGTTCTATGGTTCATTGCCTCTAGATTTTTTTTGTTTTTAATTTTTTTGCCCTAACATCACTTTGGTTGTGGACACCAATGGAAGAATATTTGAGGTGAATGATCATGGGAAGGCCTAGAGGAAATCATATTTACCAAAGAAAATCATGGGAACACAATCTTAACAATGGGAATTGGGATCTTCACCAATAGTTGAAAAGGGATTTGTGAATAATATGATTCTTTTCTTTATATAGACATTTCCTTTTGTTGAGATTAGAGAGCTATGGAAATTGATGTTTCTAATTATTATTTTGGGTTATTTTGATTGTGTTTTATTATGGATTACCCATATAGTTGTCATGCCCTCTTAAGGTGACGTCTCAACAATGGAAAATGTCCCTTTTTGCATATGTTCTTTTTCTCGATGCTTTGGGGGTTGTGGTAGAGACAGTGTATACGTTCTTGGTGGAGATAAATTCAATATCATAGGGAGGGACAAAGTTTTATAAAAATGTATAATATTTTTATTGATTGTACCAAATTCATATGAGAGGATAGATTTAAAATATTACAAAATGATAATTGTAAACTATTCTTGTAGTTGTAAAAATTATTCTAGTAGTTGTACAAACTATTTTGTAATTGCATTCATTAATGAATAAACAATGTAATAAATATTATACTAACATTCCCCCCTTATTACATTGTTCCTACAATTGTATCCCTAAAATCATTAGATTCTTCTTTTAAGAAAACCCTCCTTAAGGTTTAAATATTAAAATTTTCTGAATACAAGATGTATACACATCTTTGTTAAAATCTTTGCTGAATAAGAAAATCCTATATCAAGTGGAGTTCTATCAAGTTGTCTCATAACCCTTGGTGATGCAGGAGCATCTCGGGTCCTTGGAAATCATGTGTCACCAAAAATATATTTTTGTTTTTCTCTATGTTGCTCGATTCCTTCTTTGACTGAGTTGGTTTGGTGTTTCTTGGTTTCCTGTGTTTACAAGTGTTAGTCAGTGAATTTCCCTTGCACTCGGTGATGATTTTCTGGTGCTCGATTACCTTGCTTACCAAGTTTTTTATTTGGATTTATGTTGAGGCCAACTCTTGCATTTATATTTGGTCACAGATTTAATGTTGGTATCTATCATTAGGAAGTGTGTGGACCTAGATCTAGTCGTTCCTTCCGTTGATGGTGGATCTGAAGGCTGACTTAATTTGGTAGCCTCTTGTTTAAATATAGTTGTTTGGTTAGACTTTAGGGAGTCAATTTTTGGAGATTGGTTTTAGAGGATAGAAGACAGAAGATTAGAGATTATTGGCACATCCTTGCATGTTGGATGACTTTTGTACTTGATTATAATATCTGGCCTAAATAAGGAAGGCCTTATAGCCCAGAATGTATAAATCAATTGAAGATAATATATGAAAGTTTATACATTCTCTCTCACTTGTGTGTTTGTTTCTTCTTTGTGTGATCTCTACAAGGTGGATCTAGTTAGGGTGTGCGTTTGGCCCCTCTCCCCATCCTCCTTGCATTAGGTGGTATCAGAGTGATGTAAGATTTGGATCTAGGTTTGTGAATCTAGGTTTGAGGGTTCCTTCTTGTCAAACCCTAGTTGACTGGTTGTGGGGTAGTAGATTATGATCTGGCCTACAATTGTAGAGGGTTTCAAGATGGTTCATGACAAATGAGATGCAGATCCAAGATTGGAAGACATGCTGATACAACTCACTTCTAGATTAGAAGTTGTTGAAACAGCCCAGAGAAGAGGAAGTGTATGCACCCTAAAATGGTTGCTTAGATTATGGGCTCCCATTCTTCAATATATCAAATGACAAAATCAATTTATCAATTTCTTGAATCAATGCCTTGCAATATTTTCAATTCAAATCAATTTCCTTGATCAAATCATAATTAATTCAATTATTTCAATATTTCCTAAGGTTTGATCATTTATCCCAAGTCTCATTTAATTAAAAGAACATGCTCCCTTTTAATTAAATAAAAATCCCTTTTTAAATAAATAAAAAAATATTTTAATTAAATAATGAAAATCACTTTGCTAAAAATAATAAATAAATAATAAAATAAAAATAAAAAGAAAAGTGCACTTTCCAATGAGATAGAAATTTTTGACTTTTTGAAAAAGGTTTTTGCCTCTTTATCTCAACCACTCATTATTTTGCATCTTAATCATGCCTATTGATTTTACCTCTTGAGAATATTGAGCACATGGATCAACCAAGATTTAATCTCCACCATTGCTCATTCTTTTTGCCTCTTAATCTTGACCATCCATTCATTTCTAAATCTTTTATAAGGAATCCTCTCCTTCTCATTTAGAGATCAAGATTTTATGCTATTGTTATGCTGTAGGTTTGGAGAGCGATTTTGGAGGAGAATTTGAGCACTTGAGCTTGAAAATTTCAACTTATCTTTTCTTCTCTTCTTCTCTCATGCCTCCATGACAATGTAATACCTCTCCTATGGTGATACTTGGACTTTCTGACTAGGACATTTTATTATGATGGTTAGAACTATACATTTACATCAATGTTTTGTGGATGATGATATGATGGATATGCTCATTTATGGTTATCATTTATATGTTTATGAGATTAGAAAACCATTTATTTTTATATGTTTGATGGATCTAACTCAAGGATTTGAATCTATCCATTATCATGATGTTTTATGTTTCATGGATATGTGTCTGATGTGTTTTCATGACTCAGGATGAAGTCATAGTTACTCACTTAGTTGAGGTCCACACGATGTATCGATCTTGGTCATCTACTTGTATATATCTGATTTGTATATCCATATGTATATATATGTATCTCTTCTTGGTGATGCAGGATTGCAGGTACCGGGTATCATCTCCACCTAGCTTCATAGGTCTGAGTGATCCCTCAACATCCTCAATCATTGTTGTTGTTATGGAGATATCACTAGGTTCCATAGGAAGAAACTTCACCTTTGATCCTTTTATCCTTAGGTGGAAAGTGTCGAGTCAGTCCCTTGTGTGGATGTATTATGTGTTCTCTCAGTTTACCGGTTTTGTGGTTCTTGTAGCTAGTTTCTTGTCTTTTGTATTCATTGAGAATGAGGTTTTGAGTATGGTAGTTTTTACTTCATGGTATGCTCAACTTTGTTAGTAGATTATTGATGTGAGTCATTGTTTATTTGAAGGTATGATTTAGTAATTTACCTTTAGTAGTAGCTACTATTATACTAGCATATCCCGTTAGGAATGAGTTGGCATGTGATTAAATCATGTGATTCCAATATCAATAAATAATGAATAATTTTATGGTATTATTTTATAATACTCATAATAACAAAGTGTCTATGACAACAGTAATAATAAAATGTTTTAAATAAATAGTGGTAAAATCTAACTTATGTTAGTAGCTACCTAATATATATTTTAGAATGTGGATTAGTGTATGAATAAATAATATATTTTATAATAATGTTATTCTTAATATTTAATATTTGTAATAATGTGTCTTATTTATGGTATATGTATCATAAGCATTTGGGTGCACACATATGCCTATGAATACATACATACATACATACATACATACATACATACATACATACATATATATATATATATATATATATATATATATATATATATATATATATATATATATATATATATATATATATATATATATATATATATATATATTAATATTATTAAATTAATAGTGTGAAGGAAAAATTATTTTAGATAAAATCTATGTTATCCTTATAAATGGTAAATAGGATTAGTAAATTCTATTACCATAGTTAAATAAATTAATAAATTATTTTTAAGATTATATTTTGACATCCTTAAATTTAGGAATCATAGATTATAGTTTTATTTAAAGTTTATTTCTCCCTTACAGGACTGGTTTTGCAAACCATCTCATTAACTAATAACGAATGGATAGTTTAGATGGTTGCATAAGTTGGATTACCCATGCAACTACCACCTCCATTATATTTACAAGAAGACTTTCCTGTGTGTGGGGAGTTGGAGAGGAAATCTTGATTTGAGAAGAGGCTTTAATTTTAATAAGACTTTTCTATAGTTCAGAAGAGAGAGAGAGAGAGAGAGAGAGAGAGAGAGAGAGAGAGAGAGAGAGAGAGAGAATTGATTTTTCTCTGAGAAGAGGTGAAGGAGTTAGAGCTTTCCTGTACAAGGAATTTGAAGAACTGCTTGGAGTAGGTTGGAAATCTTGGTTTCTTCTTCATCAACTGGCCTCCGTAGGACTCCCGGTTGGATTCCATACTGAGAGATTATTCTCTTTTATATTATGAATGTTTTGTTATGTTTGAATGCTTTTGTATATGTTTATTTGTATCCATATGTGCAAACCATTTATACATTATTATATTCTGTGAGCCATTTATACCTTATTATATTTTGTATAATTGTATTAGTGCAGAAACCTTTATGCATTATTGTATCATGAATTAATGTATTAATGAAAAATGTTTATGCATTATTGTATCATGTATCAATGTATTAATGCAAAATGTTTATGCATTATTGCACTCTGTATTATTGTATTATTGTAAAATGTTTATACATTATTATTTTATAAACATTTATACAAATACAATTTGCTGTATTATTGTACCATGCTAGCTGTTTTAGGATTATTTGTATGTAATTTTTATGTCCTGAGACATTATGTGCTGTATATATATTAAAAATTTCTGCCATTAGAGTATGTACAACTTTGTGATCCCAGGTTAGGGTCTATGTGCAGCCATTTTAAACCATATCTGTGTTGTTGTGTAGTTCCTGTTATTATCTATTATTCCACAAACAGGAAGCCCAAAAATTAGTATTATTTCATTCTTGAGCTAGTATTATTGTTTTGATCTCGTATTAGGGTTTGGAGAATTTGGGAAGAGTATTGGTATTATTTTATTTTCTATCATAGTATAGAATCCTAAAAAATAGTATTGTCATTTTCGATCATATTCTATTCCCGAAAACTAGTATCGTTTGTTTCACTTTAGTTCCTATCATATTGTATTCCTGAAAACTAGTATTCTTTGTTTTGCTTTATACAAGTATAACTTATTAATTTCTTATACTTTAAGTTATACTTGTATAAAGGGATTAGGTACTTTTCAGATTGATTGGGATAGGTTTCAACTTCCTAGGAGTTTAGCTATATCTTCTAAATTTTAGATTTTTAATAAAATCAGACTTAGTCAAATTTCAAGCTTAGTCAAATTTCAGGTTTAGAATGAAATTTAGGGAGCATTATCTTTTGGTATATGGAATTTTGTGTAAACCTTAATTTTGTCCATTACTTGGTTTGTGGAGGTTATGTTCAATGTAGTTAGATGCCTTAATAGGGTTAGGATGTGTGTAGGAAATAGTGTAGGGTTTAGAGTTGTCTAAGAGGATCAGGACATTCTAAACATCCTTAAACGTTCCTAATTTCCCTAAACATCCATAAGATATCTTATTATTTTCTATTCTTTGTAGTAGTTCTCAATGTGTTTATAATGTGTTTTTACTACATGTATGATGTAATTTTGATATGTGGGTTATGGATAGAAAACCTAACGACACCTAGTGAGTGGCTCTTAGTGCAGGGCTGGGGCCCTAAGTGGCTAGAACTAGGATAACCGACTGAAGAGTTATTTAACAAGTGAAAACTTAATTAAACTTATGGAAATGGGTTCAAACATTAAAAAAGATTAAATCTACCTCACCCATGCCATTAGTGCTAGTAAAGGCTATGGATGGGAGTGGGAGAAGGTACCTACGAGTAGGTACGACCGAATGGCACTTGTCTGTATGAAAGGCATTCGATCCCACATGTGCCTACTTGGGGGCCAGGCTTGGAGTGGCTAGTACTAGGACAACCCAAGGGGTGAGGGCTATGCGATGACACTCACTTAGGTTGTTTCTTAGAGTTTCTACCAAGCCTTAGAACCTTTTTGGGGAAAGGATTGTACTTTGATCTTCTTTTATTTTCTATTTGGGAAAGGTTACCCAACCTTAGGTATGGCCTAGCTATTCCTTCTTTGTGGACCTTGGTGTTTATCTCCTAGCATGGGGGAGTGGGCCTTTTAGGTTGGGTGGTAAATATTTTTATCAAGGTATCTTTTGCGGATGCAGTGTTTGAAGATCCATGCTTTCTTATGTACTAGTTTGAAGAATAAAGACTTTGTAACTATATTTCATGATGTAAAATTATTGTTACCTCCCAAGAGGAGATGAATGTAATGTAATCATTAATTTATTTTAAATGATGTATTTGGAATGGGTAGACTTAGGAAAAAGGAAAAGGGGAAAGCATGAACTTTATGTATATGATCTATGTTGGAAAAGAAAAAGGAGTTTGTAAGATTTCAAGTTAAGTAGTATGATTTTCATTATTGATGATTAAAGGAAAACTAGTGAAACAAATGTAGTATCTTTGCAATGTATCAAATGTTTAAGATGATTCTATTGTTTAAAAGTTATATTGTTCATAAAGGATACTTAGGAATATAGATGGTGTTAAATGGAAAGTTGAAATGAAAGTACTTTGTATTTCTCAAAGAATCTTATAATGATATGATGTAGTTTTCTTTGAGAAGTAAATCTTGTTGTTAGATTACTTAATGAACTTAAATGAATCATGCATTTAATAAGAAAGAAACCTTGGAGTAATCTAAGTTAATCTATGTTTTGTTCACATAATTATTTTAAAAGTTCAAAATTTTTCATAAATTATCACTTTGGTTTTCTTTTACAAAGAGAATCTTTGTTCTCTTCCCTAGTTCCCTTGTGGGGCATGACATGCAATCCATTTAGATTACTCTTGCACTTTCATGTTAGATTAGATTCATATTTCATTTCATAGAATAATCTTGCATGCATATTTCCTTTCATAGATTAGTTTTCTTTCATGCATTGTTATCATATAGAATAGCTTCCATTTTCATTTGCATGCATATTTGATGATCATGGAGACTAGCACTCTTGATTTTCCTCTTTGAATCTCTCATTTTATGGTGTACTTGCATGTGCACAAACTAGGTCTAAACTGAGGGCCTCTATTATAAACCCTTGCACTCCATGAATAGAGAGCTATGAGTTGCCATTTGAGACCTCATTCTTGAGAAATCTTGGATATAATGAGTCATAGAAGTGTGTCAACATTTTAGCACACATTTTTGGTGCCCACCATGGGGCAACCCACCTTTACATGCTATTTTTGGTTATTTTTGGAGCTAACCCCCTTGTGCAAATTTGCTTGGAGACTAAAACCCTAGATTTTCAAAGATTTGATCATATCTCGCAAACGGCTTGGAGTTTCAGTCTGAAATTTTGTTTTCAAGTTGATGACATATTAGATAAGCCTTAGTAAAAAATTTAGAATTTTCTGAAGTATTGTGAATTTTTTTATATTTTTTTCTTTATTTTTTCATAAAAAATTAATTTTCAGCGCAAATCAACATATTTTTTGGAAATTTTTACATTTTCAAAAAAAATTTTAAATTCTATAGGGGGTCTATTCTTTGTTTTTAAAATTTGGGTGCAATATCATAGCTCAAATAGTCAATTTATAAAAACTGGTCTATTTTGGTAAAATGGGCCTCTAGGGAACAAATGAAGAGATTTTTCTCAACATTTTACGTTTTTGGAAAGCTCTCTATATTTTAATAGGGGTCTCTTTTTTGCATTTAGGGTTCAGGATCCAAATTTATGTTGTATAGGTCCAATCTTGTTGACTAGGTCAAAAATCAAAATTGAAAGAAAAAGGGGCATTTAATGATTAGCTTACACTTATTTTTCACATGGTTCAATACATGATATGAGTTGTCAATTGGATTATTTTCTGGTTATTATTTCTCTTAACAATTGATTTTTAGATCTAACCCTAGGGTTTGCATAAGTTGAATATATGTTGCATATCTTATTTGCTTGTTTTCTTGTTGGAGAGTTCATGGCTTGCTTACATGGAAAAGCTCAACAAAAAATAAAAATAAGGTAAAATGTACTAAGCGCATTGCTTTGGATTTGAGGTATTTTGTTGCATCTCTATAAAATTTGGATTTTGCAAATTAAAATGAACCTCTCATGTGTCTTGAGTGATTTCTTTCTTCCATAGATAACACTTAGATTTTTCTCTAAAGGAAACAATGAATCTAGATTTTCTTTCTTGCATATATATCTCACATAGTATTTAGGCCCTATGAACACTATTTGCGGCATTATTGAGAGAGTGGACTTCATTCACTTGTTTTACATGTGAAGCTCTTCTCGAAGATAGATCCCCTTGTAGGTAGGGAAGGACTTGTTATCATCTCATGGTCTTACTTGGTTTAGTCTTCAACATTTGATGGTACGTTCTCTCTTGGTCCCACTTAGAGAGATCAGTAGTCATTGTTGTGGGTATAAAAACTTTGGTTTAGTCTTCAATCTTTGATGGTATGTTCTCTCTTGGTCCCACTTAGAGATATCGGTAGTCATTGTTGTTGACAAATAAACTTTGGTTTAGTCTTCAATCTTTGATGGTACATTTTCTCTTGGTCCCACTTAGAGAGATTGGTAGTCATTGTTTTTGGCATACAAACCTTGATGAGGTGATTGCAACTTAGCATGTCAATGAATTTAATTGCTATGTTTGGGTGAGGTGAAGAGGCTAGAGGATTATGCTCTATTCCATTTTGGGCACATCAAAAACTCAGAAACCTCAAATCCGAGCTAAGTCCCCATGTAGTCCATTTTGTGAGTCTTCCTTGTTAGAGAGGGTTAATCATAGTGGACACTCCCTTTATTGGGTAAACCACATGGATGGAACCTCAAGTGGTATTAGCCATTCTTGTCATGGTAGCAACAATCTCTATATAAATTTCCTTATGGAAGAAATCTCCACAGGTGTGGTCTCTTGTTGGGTTGTCAAATCTCCTCAGCAGCTCATGATTGATTAAATTCTTGGACTGTGTTAAAACCTCGGTGCACCGGGATTAGATTTTTCCCACTTGAGATTGAATGAGTTACAGAGTTGACCATTACTAGAAACCATTGTGCAACCAAAATTTTATTTTCTAGGACTATGTGCGTGACTAAAAAACATTTTGAGAACATACACAAGTAGAGTCCTTAGGGAGTAGAATACTACGTCACTATTCTTTTTTATGCGCAAGGTTGCTTTGTCCCTTGCTCATTGTTTGAAGACAATTGTTTTCTTGAACTCCTTGATTGTTTTTTTGTGTGCCTGATTAATGATAAGAATGTGTTAATGCATCTGATTGGTTAATTAAAATGAACAAAAACTGAGTTCCTGAGTCGACAAACTAGCTTTTTACAACTTGCTCAATTTTCTATCCTATCATTTCCAATCTTCCTCAGTTGATCCGAGTCAGATCAGGTCACTTACCTTGCTATTAGAAGCCTATTTGCACCTTGGATTCTTGCATTTTGACCTCTTGAACTAGTAATCTTTGATTTCACGAGTGACCCTACTTGGAGTCAGTGAGCTAGAAACCATCCTTGTTGAGAAGATAAACCTTTGGATCCTTTGATAACACACTTAGAGAGTTTTAGTAATCTCTTGTCCATTCAATTCCATACAAATTCAAATTCAATCAATATAACTTGGGTAAATCATCCTCCTAATCCATATGTGTTAGCCCGTATTCACCCCCTGAGTGGGTACCTCTATGGCAGTGTTGGTTTATGCCTCTTGAAAAATTCTATCTTATCACCACTCTTATGGACAAGTGAGTGATTTTACTATCCTAGTTTGGTACCAACATTTCATAGGGTCATCCTATCACCTAGTACCTTTTCTTTCATGTCGATTACAACAAGATATCAAGTATATCAAGGAAAGAGACCTCAAGTAGTCTTTGACCAATTACCCTTATTTCAAACTCACCAAAAATGTAAGGGAAAAGAACTTGTATTTGATAAATCACCTAGGAACAACTCAGAAGTTTGGTTTGATCCCAAGAGTAACCTTAGTGAGTTGAGTACACCCTTAACATCTTCTTGATCAGATATGGATATGAGTTACACAATGAATCGACGAGAGAGGGAAGAAATGGATAAATGCCTTGATGACATATTTGAAAAACATAGAGGTACCCTTTTGTTTGGCAATTCCTCTCATGAAAATTGACCAATATCACCCCTTATCTCAAATAGATATCTAGATGCACACCAAAGGCCTATCAAGAAGAACAATCACAACATGAAAACCAAGATGATGAACCCTATGAAACTCATGTGAATTCAGCATACACCAATGACTTATTTAGACATTCAAGACCAAGTTCATCATGCAAAACAACTTCAAGATACATGAGTGAAAGACTTAAGAGAATTGAGCATTAAAGGAAATCCTTCCTAGATGAACAAGATGAAAAGGAAGAGCAATTTATAATCCTAGAGTTTGAGAGGCAAGGCTTGTTGGAGATAGAAAAGAGAGCCTTCTAGGAAGAGCAAGATAGACTCTTGGCACAACAACTTAATTATCAATATAACAACATGCATGTTGGTGGTGGAGAAAGCTCTCCTCCATCCACTCCTCCTAAGACTACATGAAGTGGAAGACGTTCAAGAACACCTTCACGATCTCCTAGCCCTAGAGGAAGAAGGGATTCACAACATGATCATTATAGGAGAAGAACACCTCTTATGAACTCAAGACAACCTTCACAATGTGCTCACCATGGTTCACAATATGGGGGTAGTAGCTCAAGTTTTGACCTCAACTCCAAAAAATTCATGAAGATACAACAAGAACCACTCTTCTAGCAGTATGTGGAGAGATACTTAGAGGAAAACAAAGACAAGTTCCTAGAGAGTTTAATCAACAAGGGTGCTAGAGTTCCCTACAACTTTGATGTGGATAGGAAGATCAAGAAGCAAGGTCCATCTCAAGAAGAAGAGATCAAACAAATTAAGAGTATGATGGAAAAGATGTTGGCACCCAAGAGTTCATTCTCACTTGATTCAATTTGTCCTAATCCTTTTGACAAAAGTGTTAGCATGAAAGACTTCCCTAGAAAGGTTGAGATCACTCAATATGACAAGTATAATGGGAATGGAGATCCACATGATCACGTGCATCAATTCTATACCATGAGTTTTGAGTTCCATCAAGATGGCTTGTACCTCAGGAGATTTTTTTGAAGAAGTCTTAAGGGTCAAGTGATGGAATGGTTCACCAACATAACTCCCCCTGTCAAGAATTTCAAAGAGCTTGTCCATAGATTTGTCCAACAATTTGCATACAACCTTTCAAGATCTATCACCATGTTGGACTTATGCAACTTAAAGAAAAATCAAGGGGAATCTTTTGTCACTTTCTTGCAAAGGTGGAGATGACAATGCTCTTGCTACTATAGGACCATTCCTAAAAATGAGAAGATTGACATCCTTGTTAGTAACTTGGTTCCCGAAATGTGGCATGAAGTTAGGAAGATGGTTTTTGATTCCTTTGACACCATGGTTGAAACCACATGTAGGATTGAGGATGTTTTGAGAGAACAAGGAATTTTGACCAAACATGGAAACAACAACAACAATAGTGGTCAAAATAAAATCAACTCTAACAAGGATAAAGGAAAGAACCCACATTGGAATAGGAATAAACAAGTGGTCAATTATGGAGTTGTGGACTCCTCTCAACCCAAAGATCAAGTTATTCTCCACTTGTTTAGTGTTGTTCAAGCCATGAAACTCAATGCATCAAATCAATAAGAGCACAAGCCAAGATACCAAGATAAGCCTAAGAAAGAGAGACATCAATTTTCAAAACTTGGTGATTCATATGAGGATGTCTTAAAAACACTCATTTCCAACAACCTTATGCATCCTCAAGACCCTGTAAAGCATTATATACCTAATATTAAGCCACATTTGTGGGATGAAAAAGCCTTTTGGAAGTTTCACAATGGCATTGGACATGATATTGAAAACTGCTGGAAACTTAAACATATCATCCAAGATCTCATCAAGAATGGAAAAATTAAGGTAGATAAATTGAACACCAATGCCAACCACAAGGCATTCAAAGAACCTTTTCCCAAGTATAAGAAGGGGGAAACCTCTAAACCTAAGAATGGAAAGGCTGAGGTCAATTACACTTACATAGATGCAGAGAATGTTTTCAACATGCTTGAAGTTATAGAAGAGAATGTCAACATGATGAGGAATAAAGATCCCTGTGGTTATGATCTAGACATGGACTCTCCTCCTATCTTTGATGAAGAACCCATCTTGGTGCTAAGGGGTCCTAGCTCTAGAATGTCATCTCAAGCTCTCAATGTTGTCACATAAAGTCAAGGTCCTATTGTCATTAGAGGAGCCAGTTCAAGTAAACCAAGTAAACCAAAGAAAGTGGCATCCAAGAATGTCACCTCAAAACCAATAGTTAATCTTAAGTCGGTCTATAATCTTGTCAACCAGTTGCAAAGAACCCCAGCTCAGATTTTGATCTTTGATCTCTTAGAGTTATCCCCAAGACACAAGTCCTTGAGGATGCTTTGTGCACAATGACTATCCCCAACAACTTAGACGTTGATCAATTCCAGAACATGGTTAACCATATTTCTAGTCATCATTACCTTACCTTTTCAGAAGATGATGATAAATATTTGAGCCACCCACACAATCTCGCTCTTCATATTTAGGTCATGATTCACAAAACCTATGTTAGGTGCATGTTGATAGATGGGGATGTTGGGCTTAATATTTTTTCCTTAAGTCTTTTGAAGACATTGGGTTGTTTTGAACAAGTCATAGACACCAGGAGAAAGATAACTATCAAAGCCTATGATGAGGTAGAAAGAAGTTCCAATGGGCTGGTCATCCTTCTTGTTAGGATTGACCCTATTGAAAAATATGTTTTATTCCAAATAGTTGAGGCTAGCCCCCTTGTGTACAATATCTTACTTGGTAGACTGTGGATTCATGATATGAAAGCAGTGCCATCTACCTATCATTAGTGTGTTAAGTTCCCCTACAATGGAGTAGAGATTTGTATACCTCAAGATAACACTTTATCTATCAACTCAATTTCAGTAAGTGGTCATGTTCCCCTTAATAGAGAAGCATAAGACTTTAATGCAACCTTGGTTGAATGTAAAGACAAGTTCAAGTAGGTAGACCTTGGCATGGGGGGTATCAACTCAACTCCCTCACAACACTAATAGTTTCACCTAGGTCTTATGGCAAGCCTTCAAAAGAAATGAGACCTTCCACTTCAGCTATGACTTTATTTGGTATGTTTGTAGAATCCTCAATACCCATTCAAGATGAGAAAGAAGAGGTGGCTATTAAAGATTGGATTTATAGAGAAGAGAAATACATGCACAATGATAAATTCTCTCACTCTCCTAAGGCTTATGGAAGAAGGTATACTTTTGTCAAATAGATGGGCTATCCTGGACATGGCCATCTTAGTCACAAATTGGATGCTAGAGCTGAACCCCTTGATCATGATCTTTTCAAATGCAAGTCTAAGAAGACTGTTGGCCTAGGATTTGTGAATCACAATAAGAACACTACTCCTATCCTTGATGAGTTGGATAGTGGAGATGAACCAGAATACATACCTAATTTGGAAAATCAAAAAAATATGTGTGAAGAATGGGTCCCTTCCACTAATATCCTTTGGGGAGATTTAGATAGTCCAATCACTCATGAGATAGTTGCAACCCTAGAACAAGATGAATCAGATGTAGAAGATCATACCAAAGAGTGTCAATGAAAGAATCTTGTTTGTTTGATGGAAAGAGAAGGTGTTACCCTTGATGACATTAGAACTTCTACATCAAGATATCCCAAACCTTCATGGTGTAAACATCCTAGTTAATGTTCAGAAACAACTTCATATGAGTATGAATGGGACTCCTTCTTAGAGCCTTCCATAGTTGACATGGATATTGATGTCATCTGCACTTATAGTTCTCAACCCAAGGTAGCCGATGAGTCATGTGTAAGATTAGAAGATTTGAACCCACATGTTGCCTTAGTGGATGATTCTTCACTTGTTAGGATGAATCCCAATTTGGGTAGCTTAGAAGGATACTTGACAGACTTCAACTCTTCAGTCACCAAAGATGATATCATTAACATTCACAACCTTGAACTAGTAATTGACTTACCTATTGTTCATCTTAACCTCATTGATTGGTCCCAATGCTATCAAGAACCTAAGCTCTTAATGTTCCAAAATGATTATGAGATAACCTGTTACTTGAATTCCATTGAACCCGTAGTCTCTTACACTAGTGAACCGGCTACCAAAATGATAGAGCTAGACATCAAGTACCTTAGTCACAGAATAAAAAGAAAAAAAATAAAAAGAATAAGAGTTCTAATGGTGAAAACCACTGTGTGGTGGTGTTAGAACAAAAAAAAGTATAAATAAATGATGTATCCAAGGGTAAAAACCTCTCTAAGGTGCCTAAGGATGAGATACTTGATCGTCTCCCTAGCTACTTTGAAGATAGATCTTCAGTGCTTATCAAACCAATAGAAATAGTCAATTTGGGTGCAGATGAGGCTCCACAAATAGTACACTTGGCTTAGTCCCTATCACCACAAGAAAAAGAAGCTTACACTAAGTTCTTATAGAAAAAGAAGATCAACTTTGCATGGACTTATAATGATATGCCAAGGCTGGACACTAATCATATCATGCATCACCTATCCATAGCTCCGAGTGTCAAACCGATTAAACAAAAATTGAGAAAGATGCATCCTCATATATCTCTCCTAGTCAAAGAAGAATTAGAGAAACTCCTTGGTGCAAGATTCATAAGAGCTATTGACTATGCTGAATGGATATCAAACATTGTACCAATTTCCAAACATGACAAATCGATTCCAATTTGCATAGATTTTAGAAATGTCAATAGATCATGCCCAAAGGATGACTTTCCACTTCCCAATATAGACATGATAGTGGATATGACTGCCGATTATGAGATTTATTCCTTGATGGATGGTTTTTCCAGATACAATCAGATTAAGATAGCTCCTGAAGATCAAGAAAAGACTGCGTTCACTTGTGCATGGGTTACCTATTGTTGGAATGTTATGCCTTTTGAATTAAAAATTGTAGGAGCCACCTATCAATGAGCTATGACAACCATTTTTCATGACATGATGTATAAAAACATGGAAGATTGTGTGGATGACACCTTGGCCAAGTCTAAGAAAAGAGACACACACTTAGATGATTTTGAAGTCATTTTAGATCGCATGGAACAATTTCAACTAAGGTTAAATCCTAAAAAGTGTGTGTTTGGTGTCACCTCTGGAAATCTACTAGGATTCATCATTTTAGCAAAAGGAATAGAGGTAGACCTTAAAAAGGTCCAAGCAATCATAGATATGCCACCTCCTAGAAACATTAGTCAAATGAGGAGTTTTCAAGGATGTCTTTAATCCATAAGGAGATTCATTTCACAGTTGGCAGATAGAGCTCAACCTTTGAACAAGAACTTACACAAAGGAGTCAAATGTGTTTGGAATGAGGATTGTCAAAAAAGCATAGATCAAATAAAGAAATACTTGGAAAATCCTCCCATTTTAATGCCTCCTATCCCAGGGAAACCACTTACTCTATACATTTTAGTGACAAAATCTTCCTTGGGGGAATTACTAGCTCAACTTGATAAACATGGGAAAGAAAGAGCAATATACTACACTAGCATTGAGAAAGCTTGCCTTGCAGTTGTGTTTGCTTCTCAAAAGTTGTGACATTACATGCTTGCGCACACTATACACCTCATAGAAAAAATAGATCCGCTCAAGTATTTACTAGGTAAGGCTTCCCTCACATGTAGACTTGCTAAATGGGTGATGATCCTTTCAGAGTTTGACATAGAGTACATTAAGTGTAAATAAATCAAAGTAAAAGCTATAGAAGATTAATTGGTTGATTTCCCAATACAAGATAATGCACCTATTCAAGTTAACTTCCCATATGAACACCTCAGGTATATGACTAAAAGAACATGGAAGATGTGTTGGAGATTTTCCAGCAAGCCATTACTGACTGTATGTGTGTCACTAATGACAACATATGATAAGTAGCATGCGTTGAAGACTTATGTAGTAAGCTTTGAGTATATGGTGCATGGACATGTTATTAACATGATATCATGGATGCAAAGGTTAACTATTAGTACAGATAGTTATATAGCAGCTTATGTCAATAGTGTTCCTAACAAAGTTACGGGTAGTGTTCTATGAATTATTGTTCCTACAGTTATCATGGAGCCTTGCACGTTTGGATATGTGATGGAGACATGTTAGTGATATTACATTCATGGATGCAGAGTTTGATAATTAGTAGAAGTGAAGTTATGTAGTCGCTATTCACCAGTAGCAGTTTCCTTTATTTATTCAGAAGAGCCAACATAGATTATATTGGTTCAACTATTGTGCCTATCATTTTAGTATGCGCCCTTGGATTAGTGCTTGGAAAAGAGTTAGTAATGTTTGGTTAAGACAACATGATGTAATTCAGCTTGAGGAGAAAGTTTTAGTTACTTTGGTAGAGCCAACAATGTGTAGCATGCATCTACATTTATTAACATTGGACATGTCCCAAAATGTGTTGCGTGCTTAGTAGAGCTGACATAATTATTATTGGAGTATGTTATGATTTATCTAATATTATTTCAAGGTGGTTCTAATAGGAGGACTTGATTATATCATTTATTGGAAAGATATTTATAGGCAGTCATTTGTGATTGCTAAGTAGTGGTTGAAAGTTGATTGTGAAGAGAATAGAAGAGTGTGCAAAATTTTGAGCCATCAACACAAGGTCTATGTGACCAATTAAAGTGTTTCTGCTATACATTGGAACTGATCTAGACAATAGGTGAAAGCGTAGTTCACCAAGATCGAGATATAGTGTGTATCTATTATTTAGAAGGTTGTAGCCTTCACCCCTTTGAGGAGTGTGCTCTCAAACAGTGCATCCTCACCCCTAACAGGGTTAATTGTAAAAGACTCCTAACAGGGTCTAACCCTTGACCAGGTCACTCTGCTAAATATATTATAAAGCAACTCCTAACAGGGTTAAGGATCTTCTAAGAAAGATCATAAAACACTAGTGTAGAAAATTAGTGGGTGTCAATTCCCACTAGGGTTTTTACCTATTTGGGTTTCCCCTTTACCAGAATGTTGGTATTGTGTTCAAGTATTCTTTCATTTTTCTTATGCTTTATGTTTAAGTATACTTAATTGGATAAATAATTGAAACATGTAGATAACCGATTCACCCCCCCCCCCCCCCCCTCTTAGTTATCTCTTGGGACTATTCCTAACAATTGGTATCAGAGCCAAGTGCCTTGGAAAGAAGGTTTAACAACCTAAGGTTGATCAGATGGAATTCTTTAGAAAAGAAAGTCCTAAGTTTGATGGAGAAAATTATCTTGATTGGAAGAACAAGATGATGACACATTTGCAGTGCATTTCTTTTGAAGTTTTTGAAGTGGGTATTAAGGAAGTTGAGATCCCCTCTCTAGCAGATCTTGCAAAGGATGATGCTACAAGAAAGTAGAAGGATTTGTTCCATCAGAATGCAATAGAAAAGAAGCCCTTATTAGTTCCCTATCTGATAGTGAGTTTTCTAAGATAAAGAAAATAGACACAACCTATAAGATATGGAAGCACCTAGAAGACATGTTTGAAGGAGATAAACAAGAAAAGGATGTGCATAGAAAAAATTGGAAGAAAAGATACAATGCATTAGAGATGCTACCTGAAGATAACATCAGAGCTTACAACCAAAGGATTAATGAAGCAATTGTAGGAATCAAGAACAATGGTGGAGAGAGACCTTGATCAACAAAAAATCAGCTTTTGAGATTTCAAGATCGAAGACAAAACCTAAAAGTGAAACAACGTTCAAACCATTAGTACATGGTAAGAAATCTGCAAACACCTCTGGTAATTTTGATGATGATGAAGAGAAAACAATAGATTATTTCATTGCTATGATTGCTAAAAAAGAAAAGAAAGGAAATGGAAAATATGAAGGTCAATTACCATTCAAATTCTTTTCATGTAATAAGATTGGTCACTTTGCATCTAAGTGTTCTACAAGAGTAAAAAAGTTCAAAAATAACTACAAGCCTAAGTATACAAAAGGAATGCTACTCTGATGGAGATGGAGTATCAGATGAAGAATTAGGAGAAGAGGAGATTGGATTCATTGATCTTGAAGATGAAAAGAATTCACAAGAGTTAGCATTGATTTCACAAGAAGACATCAGGACATATTGGATCATTGACAGTGGTTGCTCACATCACATGTGCTAGCCCATTTTCATGTCATAGCTAAATTCCTTAGAAAATGGTCTATCTCTGTAAAATTTCATGACCTTATTCATTATCCTTTGGTCTCTGCAATTTCTTTTGTGTCTCTGGCTGAAACCCTTTGTAAAATTTCAAAAATATAGCTGTTGCAGAAGAAAACCCTTTGTACTGCCCTGGCCTCATTCTAATTTTATGTTACTTTTGGGGCCACTTAAAAACCTTTTAATGTATGTGCCTTATTATTTTATCACCTTATGGGTTGGCTGTTAATTTTCTTAAGTTTTTACCCCTGACGGCCTTTAATATTTCCTAAGTCTACGTGCTCGACTAAATGATTTTTCCTAAGTCATTCGCCTTAAATTTTCCTAATGTTTTGGCTTAAATATTTTCATGGACCTGGTTCTAACACCATCTCAATCTAATAGTTGTCATTAAAGCACAAGGGATGTGTCAGAGGTATGTGAAATCACGACGGCCGTTGATTCTTCCATGGTTGCAGCACTTCAAAATGGTGGGTCCACGGCCAAGTAAGCACACATGGTGGTTCCTTATTGGCTGAAAGAATTAATGAAGTGGCAGGGTTGTCAGAATGTCCCATGAATGAAGAAAAAGTGGTTTGTTAGCTTACCAGATTTTGTAATGTGGTGGTCTCTCATTCATCAAGGTATCCTATGCAGTACGGTAGGGTCAGGCTTTACGTCATCGGCAACAGATTCCCAATCTATGGTGGGCACATGATCTCATAGAATCTTTTGAGCCCTTGAGATCATGCACCATCTGTTTGATCCTCCTGGTGTTCATGTTAGAGATAAAGGTGGGTCCAAAATAACACGTAGGCACATTTGGTAGTTTGTGATTGGTCCACAAGGTAATATGCTGGTAGTTGTTAGTGGGACCTAGTTTGTGAGCTTGTCAAAGGGTCCTGACATCTGTAGAGGATCGACGGTGGGCGCATTTTCTCATGGATTGTGCTAGAGGTTTGAGATTATGTGCCGACCATCGATTCTACCTTTTTCAAAGGTGATAAATAAAGGTAGGTCCCTTGCTAGATGGGGCTGACGTGCACATTTCTCATTAGCTGAAAGGATAACGAGGCTGTGGGACCATTGCCAGATGGTGGTGATTTTTTTTAATTTTATTGGTTGAGCTAGAGGATGATGAAGAATACTACAGGGTAGGGTAGTTGTCAGAGAGGTCAGTGACAAGGACAAGATCTATGGTTGGCGTAAGTTCTCATGGGTTGTGTCAGTACCATGAGATCTTGCACCCGCTGTCCGATTTGAGGGCTTATTTTCTGTGGGTCACATGTTAGTGGTGACCGGGCATGAGAAGAAAATGAGGTGGTGACATGTGGCATAAAGCGGGCCTAGGTGGGGGTCAAAGGCTTAGTGGTTCTGATAGAAGTGTTTAGCAGCCTGGAAAAATTTCAATGGGCTTTGCCCATTCGCAAAGAAAATTGGCGATACTCCAAATTGACTGGTGATTCAGCGAACAAGCATTCGCGTAATTGCAAAATTGAATGGTGGAAAGATAAAGTATTCCACGAACTAGAAAGGGTCTTCGGTTGCCAATTCGCTAAATTTGACTGGGGTCTTTTTAAAAGGTAAATCATAAATACTGAGAAATAGGAAGGATCTAATGGTCACGATATAAAGTTGATCTCAGTTTGAATATTGACTGCCGATTTATTGTTGGCACCATGAAGTGACCATTGAAATTCAAATTTGAATTTTTTGAGAGTTTCTAGCAATAGAAAGGACTGGTTTTTATGGTTTCTTCAGCCGGATTTGATTTGGTTGTTGGTGCCAGTGGATGCAGTGTGATCCAGGGTGCCATGATCGATTGTTGGGGGTTCTATTTTACAGTGAAGTATGGTTTTGTGCTTAAAAAGTGTTTGCAGGTGGCCGATTTGATTGGTTTTTATGGCAATTCCTTGGTTTACTATGCTGATCTCATAGATTTTCATGATTGCAAATCTGTTTGAGATTTATTTTCTCCAAGTTGCCTGTGTCTCTTCCCCTAAAATAAATTTTGATGTAATTTTTAGTTGGTTTGGTAGTTGAAACCCTAACCCTAGTCACTCGAAGCTTGATGCATCCTCTTTGAGGATTCCAAGGTGACTAGGGGTATAAGTGGTGTGTTTTTTGATAGAGTAAGGGTTCTGAAATCTTGGTTCCTAAGGGTTCCTTTTTGGTTCCATAAAAGGTCTTTTCCTACAAATTTTCTCTTACTTCTCTACATATAGGGTGTTATTTATTCCTTTGTTGGTTCAGAGAATATGATATATATTGTAGTTGATTTGTCTTATGTATGAGGACTAAGTATATTCTTACTATTACCAAACTATCTCCATTTGAATTTTGAATTCAATAATCACACATCATGGGTGTTTGATTTTTTTGTTTGCACTTCCTATGTGTTTGCAAGTGGAGTTGTCTTCGTAGAGATAACTGGTTTAGGATAAGTTTTCATGTATGTATGAGCTGAGGTGTCAAAGATATGTCATGCTTGTCTTCTAGTGGATGCTGGTCAATGTATAATTTATTTATAGGTCTCTTCTAAGGGGAGGGTTAAAAACCTTTGGATGGGTAATAACATACTTGGATACCTAGGTGGGTTCTTGAAGTGAGTTTTGGTCATGGTGTGTGATTGAGGTTAGGCATCAACACATTGAATTAATTGATTTCTTGTTTCATAGCTATCTATTGAAATAGGGTATTTGACTCTATGGCCCATTGGACAAGGCACTAGTCTAAGAGGGACTTAGGGTATCTTAGGGGTCCTATCAAACCCATCATTAAATCATTTAAATTTAGTTCCACCCTTTCCCTTTCATGTTGTTAGTATAAGTCTCTGGTTTTCATACCCATTCTATGCAAGTAGGGCTATTGCATGAGATCTTGGTTTCATTAAGGTATAGGATACCTACAAGGGTTTCAGAACCATTCCAGAGTTAGTTACTTGTAGGCCTGTAGTGTGATTCAAGTTGTATGTGTGTGCAGATGAGGTATAACCACCTGAGTGATGTGGAGCTCAAAGTGTAGAAGGATCTCTCTTTGATCCTTGTCAGTTGGCCTTTTTCCTTGTTAGATTTGGAGTGTTGAGTGAATGCGACACTGGCCCTGTCAATCCTAGTGTCAATCTAACCTTTGGGAAAAAGAACACCAAAAAGATGGTGACTCTACTGGGGAGAACAACAATGAAGAATTATATTTGTTAGAATCTCAAGTTGTAGTTATCTTGCAAATTCAAAATCTTATTGACCAGATTGATTTACCCATCCGAGTCACCAACAAGATGGTGACTCCGCTGGGGAAGAAGTAAAAGATAGGAAGCTTCCTTGCTTGGCTGGATCATCCCAGAGTCTTGGTTAAAGGTCATAGAGTCAAATAAACAAAAAGACATTTTCTACATCTTCTCACTACATGTTGAGTGGCGATTCTGAATTCTCTATTTGATCAGTGTATTCCCTGATGAATAGTGTAGAATCCTAGTGAAGTTTTGTATTGATTGGAAGAAGATATAAAGACAAGTACAATATCTTCCTCTTCAAAGAGGTGGTGACTCTACAAAATTAAAGAACCTAATGGAGCTGCATGGTGAGCTCTAGATCTGCCCTACCTTCCAGTCAATAAGGTTTCTACTGCAAAACTTCTAGGTACTCTCTTGTTGAAAATGTTTCCCTATCAAGTGTTAAACACTATTGTAAAGGGATAAGTAGTAGTGGGTAGTTCCTCATGGAGGAATATAGGCCTTTTTGTTTTGATGGAATTTAAGGTGCCCCTAATGATTTCCCTACTGAGATTGAGGAGTGCTTGCCTAGATTCATGGTTGATGTATCTATTTCGGCAAGCTAGCATATACATGATGTCATGGGTTTGTTTGGTGAAATGGAGGTTGAACATGAAGATGTTGCTATGAGGCTTTTTGTGTAGACATTTTTTGATAGTGCAAGTGGTTCATCTCCTTATCTTCATGTTCAATCCCTTCTTGGGATGTATTGAGAGCTAATTTTATAGAGCATTTTGATAAAGTTGCTGCTCTCAAGAAGGAACTAGCAAAAATAAAAATGGACAGCTGGTAGTTAATAGAGGACATAAGATTGCTAAGACTGGTGGTTCCTGATGATGATCATGAGGAGGCCAGTGTTTTTGATGTTGATTCTCATTTTGCAGAGAATATTGATTATGAAGCTGACATTGAGGTCAATGCATATGAGAGTGCTAAAGATGAGTTTGAGGTTGATAGCATTTCCATTTTGTCTGTAGATTTTTCTTCTTTTCAATATCAGGATTCTTTCTCCTTGTCCCAGTTGGATGATGTTTTGTGTGAAGGGAAGAGTACTGGATATGATGTAGATGATGATTCCTACAGTTATTGCTTCACACAAGATGATCTGAGGCCAGAGATGTCTATCCTTGTTTTTGACAAGGATGATGTTTTCAATACTAGGGATGTGGCTGAAGAAAATGATAATGAAGCCCAAAGTCCATTGAGCAGTGAAAGGATTTCAGCACTCTTGGATGATGAATTCCAAAGGTATGCATCTGGTATGGATTTTGATTTGCAGCTTCCCTATGATATAGTCTTTGACATTGATAATGAGGCCAGTGTTCAAAGTGATCAAAATGACTCATGTATACCAAGGTTCCCCTCATGTAATGACTCTGAAAAAGAAGAGGTAGAAGGACATGATATTGTGTTTCCCTACCATAGAGATTGTAGTGATGAACAAGCCTCTTGTTCAAACTCCTTTCCTTCTTTTGCTAAATATGGTAGTGAAGGTGTCAGTGTTGAGGACTTTGTCTTCAAAAAATGGGACAAATTTTCTTTTGATAAAAATGATGATGCAGATCAAGTGTCCTACTGTCACAAAATTTATGAAGAAGACCTTCACTTGGTTCATGGTTCAGTTCATGAAGATATCATGAAGGAACCAAGTTGCTCAGTGGCTGAGGCAAAGTATGAAGGCAAATTTGAGGATCCATGTCCTTCTCAGCCAAGTAGTTGTAATGTAATGCATGGTGGTCAACATATTTTATATTTTGATGCACCACTTGATCATTTTTACCTTTCCAACCCTTAGGAGGGATATGCTAATAGTTTTTGCCTCAAGTTGTTGGAAAATGGATATAATTGTGATCCATCACATGGAAGAAATTTTTTTTGTTTGTCTCTGATTTGTGAAGATGAAAACCAGATGTATGATAGAGGCAAAGACTGGTCATAATTTTGGAGGCCTTGAGCCTAGTTGTAAATACTATAAATTATGTAAATATTTTCCTTTCTTGTTTCCCTAGTGTGTTCCCTGTGTTTTTTGAGGTCTTTGTGCCCTTTTCCAGTGGGTGGTCTGCTTTTCCCAGAGATTTGAATCCTTGCTATGCCTGCAAGAGGCATGCATCCCGAGAAAGAGCCACTGTTAGCCCATTTTCATGTCACAGCTAAATTCCTTAGAAAATGATCTATCTCTGCAAAATTTCATGACCTTATTCATTGTCCTTTGGTCTTTGTAATTTCTTTTGTGTCTCTGCCTAAAACCCTTTGTAAAATTTCAAAAATATAGCCGTTGTAGAAGAAAACCCTTTGTACTACCCTAGCCTCGTTCTAATTTTATGTTACTTTTGGGGCCACTTAAAAACCTTTTAATGCATGTGCCTTATTATTTTATCACCTTGTGGGTCGCTTGTTAATTTTCCTAAGTTTTTACCCCCGACGGCCTTTAATATTTCCTAAGTCTACATGCCCAACTAAATGATTTTTCCTAAGTCATGCACCTTAAATTTTCCTAATGTTTTGGCTTAAATATTTTCATGGGCCCAGCTCTGACACCATCTCAATCCAACGGTTGTCATTAAAGTGCAAGGGATGTGTCAGAGGTATGCAAAATCATGATGGCCATTGATTCTTCCATAGTTGCAACACTTCAAAATGGCAGGTCCACTGCCAGGTAAGCACACATGGCAGTTCCTTATTGGCCACAAGAATCAATGAAGTGGTAGGGCTGTTAGAATGTCCCGTGAATGAGGAAAAATTGGTTTGTTAGCTTGCTAGATTTTGCAACATGGTGGTCTCTCATTCTTCAAGGTATCCTCTGTAGCACGGTAGGGTCGGGCTTTACGTCATCGGCAACAAATTCCAAATCTACAGTGGGTGCATGATCTCATAGAATCTTTTGAGCCCTTGAGATCATGTAGCATCCATCTGATCCTCTAGGTGTTCATGTTAGAGATAAAGGTTGGTCCAAAATAACACCTAGGCACATTTGGCAGTCTATGATTGGTCCACAAGGTAATATGCTGGCAGTTGTCAGTGGGACCTAGTTTTCAAGCTTTTCAGAGGGTCCTGACATCTGTAGAGGATCAATGATGGGGGCATTTTCTCATGGATTGTGTCAGAGGTTTGAGATTATGCCTTGACCGTCAATTCTACCTTTTTTAAAGGAGACAAATAAAGACGGGTCCCTTGCCGAATGGGGCTGATATGCATGTTTCTCATTGGCTGAAAGGATAATGAGGCTGTGGGACCATTGCCAGATGGTGCTAATTTGTTTTAATTTTATTGGCTGAGCTAGAGGATGATGAAGAATACTGCAAGGTGGGGATATTGTTAGAGAGGTCAGTGACAAAGACAATATCTATGGTTGGTGTAAGTTCTCATGGGTTGTGTCAATGCCATAAGATCTTGAGATTTGAGGGCTTGTTTTTTGTGGGTCCTTTATCAGTGGTGAGTGGGCATGAGTAGTGAATGAGGTGGTGACATGTGGCATAAAGTGGGCCTAGGTGGGGGTCAAAGGCTTAGTGGTTTTGATAGAAATGTTTAGCGGCCTAACAAAATTTCAATGGGCTTCGCTCATTCGCGAAGAAAATTGGCGCTGCTCCAAATTGACTGCCAATTCCGTGAACAAGCATTCGTGTAATCACTAAATTGAATGGCAGAAAGATAAATTATTCTGTGAGCTAGAAAGGGTCTTCAGTCACCAATTCACTAAATTTGGCTGGGGTCTTTTTAAAAGGTAAATCATAAAGCCTGGGAAATAGGAAGGATCTGACGGTCATGATATAAAGTTCATCTTAGTTTGAATATTGACTGCCAATTTTCTACTGGCACCATGAAGTGATTGTTGAAATTCAAATTTGAATTTTTTGAGGGTTTCCAACAATAGAAAGGACTGGTTTTTATGGTTTCTTTGGCCGGATTTGATTTGGTTAGTGGTGCCAGTGGATGCAGTGTGATCTAGGGTACCATGATCGATTGTTGGGGGTTCTATTGTACCATGAAGTGTGGTTTTGTGCTCAAAAAGTGTTTGCAGGTGGCTGATTTGATTGGTTTTTGTGGCAATTCCTTGGTTTACTATGCCGATCTCGCAGATTTTCACGATTACAAATCTATTTGAGATTTATTTTCTCTGAGTTGCCTATGTCTCTTCACCTAAAATAAATTCTGATGTAATTTTTGGTTGGTTGGGTAGTTGAAACCCTAACTCTAGTCACTCAAAGCTTGATGCATCCTCTTTGAGGATTCCAAGGTGACTAGGGGTATAAGTGGTGTGTTTTTTGATAGAGTAAGGGTTCTGAAATCTTGGTTCCTAAGGGTTCCTTTTTGGTTCCATAAAAGGTCTTTTCCTACAAATTTTCTCTTACTTCTCTGCATATAGGGTGTTCTTTCTTCCTTTGTTGGTTCAGAGAATATGATATATATTGTACTTGAGTTGTCTTATGTATGAGGACTTAGTATATTCTTAATATTACCAAACTATCTCCATTTGAATTCTGAATTCATTAATCATACATCAAGGGTGTTTGATTTTTCTGTTTGCACTTCCTATGTGTTTGCAAGTGGAGTTGTCTTCATAGAGATAACTAGTTTAGGATTAGTTTTCATGTATGTATGAGCTGAGGTGTCAAAGATATGTCATGCTTGTCTTCCAATGGATGCTGGTTAATGTATTATCTATTTATAGGTCTCTTCTAAGGGGAGGGTTAAAAACCTTTGGATGGGTAATAACATACTTGGATACACAGGTGGGTTGTTGAAGTGAGGTTTAGTCATGGTGTGTGATTGATTTTAGACATCAAAACATTGAATTTATTGCTTTCTTGTTTCATAGTTGTCTATTGCAATAGGGTATTTGACTCTGTGGCCCATTGGACAAGGTACTGGTCTAAGAGGGACTTAGGGTATCTCAGGGCTCGTTTCAAATCCTTCATTAAATCATTTACATTTAGTTCCACCCTTTCTCTTTCATGTTGTTAGTATAGGTATCTGGTTTTCATACCCATTCTATGCAAGTAGGGCTATTGCATGAGATCTTGGTTTCATTGAGGTATAGGATACCTACAAGGGTTTGAGAACCATTCCAAAGTCAGTTACCTACAGGCCTATAGTGTGATTCAAGTTGCATGTGTGTGCAGATGAGGTATACCCACCTGAGTGATGTGGAGCTCAAAGTGTAGAAGGATCTCTCTTTGATCCTTGTCAGTTGGCCTTTTTACTTGTCATATTTGGAGTGTTGAGTGAATGTGACACTAGCCTTGTCAATCCTAATGTCAATCTGACCTTTGAGAAAAAGAACTCCAACAACATGATAGGTGCAAAAGATAGATTTGTTCATTTGTACATATACAAAGGAGGCATGGTCAGATTTGGAGATAACACTCCTAAACCTATCATTGGTAGATGATCCATCACCCTGGATGGAAAGAATAGCACTGATGATGTTCTTTATGTTGATGGTTTGAAACATAACCTACTGAGTGTTGGGCACTTCCTTGACAAAGTCTATAGATTGGAGTTCAATGGAAACAAATGTATCATTAACAACAAGAAAGGATAAATAATTGCATCAGGATCAAAGACTAAAGGTAATGTTTTTCAGCTTAATCTAGAAGCAATCTTTTTTGTTGCTAAAGTAGATGACAATTGGCTATGGCACAAAAGGTAATTTCATATCAACTTTAATAACTTAGTTAAGATCAGTAATGTTAAGGCAGTTAGAGACCTACCTTGCAGAGTGAAGCTAGTTGATACTATATGCAGGGAATGTGTAATGGGAAAGCTTATGAGGAATTCATTCAGGAGAAAGCATAATTTAGTAGAGAACAAGCTAGATCTGATTCATATAGACCTATGTGGACCAACTCAAACAAGATCATACTATGGTGAAAGGTATTTCATTTTGTTTGTAGATGATTATTCTAGAATGATGTGGGTTGCATTCTTGAAAGATAAGTCATAAGTATTTGAGAAGTTCAAAATATTCAAAGCTAAGGTTGAGAATGAATCTGGACTTAAGAAAAAATTTCTAAGGTCAGATAGAGGAGGAGAATTCACCTCTGATAGATTCTATGAGTACTGTGAAGAACATGGCATAAAGAGATAGTTAAGTGCACCTAGAACACCTCAGTAGAATGGGATTGTAGAGAGAAGGAATAGGATCATCCTTGACACAACGTGAACCATCATGATTGAAGGAAAAGTAGCACACACCTATTGGAGAGATGCGATCAATACAATAGTCTATACAATCAATAGAATACAATTAAGGCATGGCACAGACAAGACACCTTATGAGCTATGGTTTGGTAATGTTCCCACAGTAAAATACTTCAAAATATTTGGAAGTAACTGCTACATCAAGAGGGATGAATCATTGGGAAAGTTTGATGCAAGAAGTGATGAAGGTATTTTTCTTGGTTACTCTACTAAAAGTAAAGCTTATAGATGTTTTAACTTAAGATTGAAGAAGATCATTGAAAGTGCTCATGTTAAGATTGATGAAAAGTTTATGGTTCAAGAAAGATATGATGATTACTCACCTATGATTCAAGAAGAACCTAGATAGTATCACCTAAAGTTCTAAAGTTTACATCTAGAAACCATTCCAAGAATGACATCATTGAAGATCAAATAGGAAAAGTCTTAACAAGATCACAAACAAAGAATTCAGTTAGCAATGAGGTGGTATGTTTACTATCTTAGATTGAACCCTTAAGTGTTGAAGATGCATGTAATGATTCAGATTGGCATGATGTTATGAAAGAAGAACTAGATCAGATTATTAAGAATAACACTTGGGAACTAGTCCCAAGACCTAGTGATAAGAATGTGATTGGAAAAAAGTGGATATTCAAAAACAAGATGAATGAAGATGGTACAGTAGTAAGAAATAAAGAAAGGTTAGTATGTAAGGGATATGCGCAAAGGGAAGGCATTGATTATTCAGAAACATTTGCACCTATGAGTAGATTAGAAGCTACTAAGTTGTTTTTAGCTTATACAACAGTCAAAAATTTCAAAGTCTATCAGATGGATGTCAAGTCAGCATTCTTGAATGGAGAATTGAAAGAATAAGTTGTTGGAGATTTTCCAGCAAGCCACTCCTAACTGTATGTTTGTCATTGATGACAACATATGGTAAGTAGCATGTGTTGAACAATTATGTACCAAGCTTTGAGTATATATTGCAAGCACATGTTATCAAATGATATCATCGACATAGAGGTTGACTGTTAGTACAGACAATTATATAGCAGCTTGTGTCAGTAGTGTTCCTGACAAAGTTATAGGTAGTGTTCAGTACATGATTGTCTGTAAAGTTATCATGGAGCCTTGCGTGTTTGGATATGTGATGAAGAAATGTTAGTCATGTTAAATTCATGGATGCATAGTCTAATGATCAGTAGAAGTAAAGTTATGCAGTCACTATTTAGCAGTAGTAGTTTCCTATGTTTATTCAAGAGCTGACAAAGATTAAATTGGTTCAGGAGTTGTGCCTATCATTTCAGTATGCACCCTTGGATTAGTTCTTTGAGAAGAGTTAGTAATGTTCGGTTAAGAGTGTATGATGTAATTCAGCTTGATGAGAAATTTTTAGTTAATTTGGTAGAGTCGACAGTGTGTAGCATGCATCTACATTTATTAATATTGGAGAGGTCCTAGAATGTGTTGTGTGCTTAGTAGAGCCAATATAATTATTATTGGAGTATGTTATGGTTTCTCTAATATGATTTCAAGGTGGTTCTAGTAGGCTCACTTGATTATATCACTTAGTTGAAAGATATTTATAGGTAGTCATTTGTGATTGCTAAGGTGTGGTTCAGAGTTGATTGTGAAGAGTAGAGTAGAGTGTGTGAAGTGTTGAGCCATCAGCAAAAGGTCTATGTGACCAAGTAAAGTGTTTTTTCTATACACTGGAACTGATCTAGACAATAGGTGAAAGCGTAGTTCACCAAGATCCAGATATAGTGTGTATGTGTTATTCAGAAGGTTGTAGCCTTCACCCCTTTGAGCAGTGTGCTTTTGGATAGTGCATCCTCACCTGTAATAGGGTTAATTGTAAAAGACTCCTAACAGTGTTAAGGATATTGTAACAAGGATCATAAACCACTAGTGCAGATTATTAGTGGGTGTCAATTCCCATTGGGGTTTTTACCTATTTGGGTTTCTCTGTAACCAAAATATTGGTGTTGTGTTCAAGTGTTCTTTTAATGTGTTTATGCTTTATGTCTAAGTATACTTAATTGGATAAAGAATTGAAACTTGTAGATAATTGATTCACCTCCCCCCCCTATCTCAGTTATCTCTTGGGACTATTCTTGACAATTGGTATCAGAGCCAAGTGCCTCAGAAAGAAATTTTAATAGCTTGAGGTTGATCAAATGGCATTCTTTAGAAAAGATAGTCCTAAGTTTGATGGAGAGAATTATCTTGATTGGAAGAACAAGATGATGAAACATTTGCAATGCATTCCTTTCAAAGTTTTTTAAGTGGCTATCAAGGAAGTTGAGATCCCCTATCTAGAAGATCTTTCAAGGGATGATGCTACAAGAAAGCATAAGGATTTGTTCCATCATAATGAAATAGAAAAAGATGCCCTTATCAAGGCCCTATCTGATAGTGATTTTTCTAAGATAAAGAAAATAGACATAGCCTACAAGATATGGAAGCACCTAGAAGACATGTCTGAAGGAGATAAACAAGCAAATGATGCTTGCAAAAAAAATTGGAAGAAAAGATACAATGCATTAGAGATGCTACCTAAAGAGAACATCAAAGATAACAACCAAAGGATTAATGAAGCAATTGCAGGAATCAGGAACAATGGTGAAGAGATCTTGGAAGAACACATTATGGATAAATTTATGAACACTCTTATGGTAGAGTATGAAAACAAAATCAACATACTTGATGAGACTATGCAGCTTACATAAAATTTCAAAAGCAAGACCTTGATCAACAAAATTTCAGCTTTTGAGATTTCTAGATTGAAGATAGAACCTAAAAGTGAAACAACCTTTAAAGCATCAGTCCACGGTAAGAAATCTACAAACACCTCTAGTAATTTTCATAATGATGATGAAGAGAAAACACTAGATGATTTCATTGCTATGATTGCTAAAAAGAAAAGAAAGGAAAGGGAAAATATGAAGGTCAATTACCATTCAAATGCTTTTCATGTAATAAGATTGGTTACTTTGCGTCTAAGTGTCCTACAAGAGTTAAAAAGTTCAACAATAACTACAAGCCTAAGTATACAAAAGGAATGCTACTATGCTGGAGATGGAGTATCAAATGAAGAATCAAGAGAAGAGGAGATTGGATTCATTTCTCTTGAAGATGAAAATAATTCAAAAGAGTTAGCATTGATTTCACAAGAAAACATCAGGACATATTGGATCATTGGTAGTTGTTGCTCATGTCACATGACAAGTGACAAAGATAGATTTATTCATTTGGAAAGATAAAAAGGAGGCATGGTCAAATTTGGAGATAACACTCCTAAACCTATCATTGGTAGAGGAGCCATCACCCTGGATGGAAAGAATAGAATTGATGATGTTCTTTATGTTGATGGTTTGAAACATAACCTACTAAGTGTTGGGCAGTTGCTTGATAAAGGCTACAAATTGGAGTTCAATGGAAACATGTGTATCATTACAAGCAAGGAAGGAGAAATAATTGCATCGGGATCAAAGACTAAAGGTAATGTTTTTGATCTTAATCTAGAAGCAACTTGTTTTGTTCCTAAAGTAGATGACAATTGGCTATGGCACAAAAGACTATGTCATATCAACTTTGATAACATAGTTAAGATCAGTAATGTTAAGGCAGTTAGAGACCTACCTTGCATAGCAAAGCCAGTTGATACTATATGCAGGGAATGTGTAATGGGAAAGCATGTGAGGAATTCATTTAGAAGAAAGCATAATTCAACAAAGAAGAAGCTAGATCTAATTCATACAGAACTATGTGGACCAACTCAAACAAGATCATACTATGGTGAAAGGTATTTCATTTTTTTTGTAGATGATTACTCTAGAATGATGTGAGTTGTATTATTGAAAGATAAGTTAGAAGCATTTGAGAAGTTCAAAATATTCAAAGCCAAGATTGAGAATGAATCCAGACTTAAGATAAAATGTCTAAGGTCAGATAGAGGAGGAGAATTCACCTCTGACAGATTCTATGAGTACTATGAAGAACATGGCATAAAGAGATAGTTAAGTGCACCTAGAACACCTCAGCAGAATGGGATTGTAGAGAGAAGGAATAGGATCATCCTTGACATAGTGTGCACCATCATGATCGAAGGGAAAGTTACACACACCTATTGGAGAGATGCGGTCAATACAATAGTCTATACAATCAATAGAATACAATTAAGGCCTTGCGTAGACAAGACACCTTATGAGATATCATTTGGTAATGTTCCCATAGTGAAATACTTTAGAATCTTTGGATGTAACTACTACATCAAGAGGGATGAAGCAGTAGGCAAGTTTGATGCAAGAAGTGATGAAGGTATTTTTCATGGTTACTCTACTAAAAGTAAAGCTTATATATGTTTTAACATAAGATTGAAGAAGATCATTGAAAGTGCTCATGTTACAAATGATGAAAAGTTTATGGTTCAAGAAAGATATCATGATTACTCACCAATGATTGAAGAAGAACCTAGAACCTCCACTAGTGAGATAGTTGTTGAAGAGATGTTTGACAGTATCAATGTATTGTTCAATGACCCTGAAACAAGTGAAGAAGAAACTTAGAAGGAAGATGAGATAGTATCACCTAAAGTTCCAAAGTTTACCTCTAGAAACCATTCCAAGAGTGACATCATTGGAGATCAGAGAGGCAAAGTCTTAACAAGATCACAAACAAAGAATTCAGCTAGCAATGAGGCGGTATGTTTAATATCTCAGATTGAAACTTTAAGTGTTGAAGATGCATGTAATGATTCAGATTTGCATGATGCTATGAAATAAGAACTAGATCAGATTATTAAGAATGACACTTGGTACTAGTCCCAAGACCTCGTGATAAGAATGTGATTGGAACAAAGTGGATATTCAGAAACAAGATGAATGAAGATTGTACAATAGTAATAAAGAAAGAAAGGTTAGTATGTAAGGGATATACACAAAGTGAAGGCATTGATTATTCAAACACATTTGTACCTATGAGTAGATTAGAATCTATTAAGTTGTTTCTAGCTTATGCAATAGTCAAAAACTTCAAAGTCTATAAGATGGATGTCAAGTCAACATTATTGAATGGAGAATTGAAAAGAAGTATACATTTAGAAGCTAGAAGGATTCACCTTATTAGAAAGACCTGATATGGTATGTATATTGAAGAAGGCCCTCTATAGACTTAAGAAATCCCCTAGAGCATGGTATAAGAGACTAGATGGATATCTAACAAAGATTGAATTCAAGAAAGGAGCAGCAGACTATAATCTATTCATAAGAGAGACATATGAAGGTTTACTACTTGTAGCTATATTTGTTGATGACATTATCTTTGGAGGCAATGAAAAACTTAGTGCTGAATTTGCTAAGGAGATGCAGAGTGAATTTGAGATGAGCATGATTGGACCTATCAAATACTTTTTGGGATTAATTATGCAACAAACATAGAAAGGTATTTTCATTAATCAGTCCAAGTATGTGAAAGAGATATTAAAAAAATTCAAGATGGATGATTGAAAGCTAGTAGGGACACCTATGATAACTGGATACAAGCTTACAAAAGAAGATGACTCACTAGCAGTAGATATAACATTGTTCAAGTCTATGATTGGAAAACTCATTTATCTTACTCAAATTAGACCTGATATTTCCAATGCAGTTGGCATAGTTGGAAGATTTGTAGAAGAACCTAAACAAAGTCACCTCATGGCAGTAAAAATAATATTTAGATATTTGCAAGCCACTATAGACTATGGTCTATGGTATCCTATTTCAGAAAATGTTGAGCTTCATGTATATACTGATGCAGCTTGGGTAGGATGTGTTGATGATAGAAAGAGTACATCAGGAGGAGCAGTGTTTCTTGGTGACAAACTTGTCACTTGGACAAGCAAGAAGAAAAATTGTATATCTCAGTCAATAGAAGAAGTGGAGTATGTTGCTGCAGCCCTGAATTATTCTACAATTGTTTGGATCAAGCAAATGATAAAGAATTTTGGTATTCATATTGACTATCCTATTGTTATACACTATGATAAAACTAGCACTATCAATATGTCAAAGAACCCTATGATGCATGCAAGGACAAAACACATTGAGATCAAGTATCACTTCCTAAGAGAGAAAGTAGAAAAAAAATAAGTTAAGTTGGACTATGTGAGTACTAAAGATCAGCTAGCAAACATATTCACAAAGCCCTTGCCAAAGGATACTTTTGAGTATCTCAGGGAGAAGTTGGGAGTAATTCCCTTCCCTGATTCTACCTAGAAGAAAGAAAAAAGAGCATCAGTCCTTCAGGACTGATGGATGGTTGACTGATCTACCTCAGGAGTAGTGTTGGTGCTTAAAATATTTGTTTCCCTTTGCCATTGATTTCAAAGGGGGAGTAATATATAGTCATGAAAAATAGAAGTAAAAGAAGGAGTAATATACTAAGGGGGAATAGTATTAAGTTATGGAAGCAGTTCAATTGAGGAAATGGAAGAATATTGTAGTAGATGGAGGATTCTTCCTTGGGGGAGTTTTGAAGAGGAAATGGAGAATGTTATAAAAGAAATTTTCATTTGGGTTGGTGATGTTTTTCATTCCATATGTTTCCACCAATGCCAAAGGGGGATATTGTTGGAGATTTGCCAGCAAGCTAGTGCTGACTATATGTTTGTCATTGATGACAACATATGGTACATAGCATGTGTTGAAGAATTATGGAGTAAGGTTTGAGTATATGTTGCATGGTCATGTTATCAACATGATATCATGGAGGCAAAGGTTGACTGTTAGTATAGATAGTTATATAGTAGCTTGTGTTAGCAGTGTTCCTGAAAGAGTTATAGGTAGTGTTCGGTGGATGATTCTCCATATAGTTATCATAGAGCCTTGTGAATTTGGATATGTGATGAAGACATTTTAGTGATGTTACATTCATGGATGCAGATTTTGATGATCAATAGAAGTAAAGTTATATAGTCGCTATTCAACTGTAGTAGTTTCCTTTGTTTATTCAGAAGAGCTGACATAGATTATATTGGTTCAGGAGTTGCGCCTATCATTTTGATATGCACCCTTGGATTAGTGCTTGAAGAAGAGTTATTAATGTTAGGTTAAGAGTGTATGATGTAATTCAAATTGAGGAGAAAGTTTTAGTTAATTTGGTAGAGCCAACAGTGTGTAGTTTGCATCTACATTTGTTAATATTGGACAGGTCCCAGAATGTATTGCGTGCTTAGTAGAGCTGATAGAATTATTATTAGAGTGTTTTATGGTTTTTCTAATATGATTTCAAGGTGGTTCTAATAGATTGACTTGATTATATCATTTAGTGGAAATATATTTATAGGTAGTCATTTGTGATTGCTAAGGTGTGGTTCAGAATTAATTGTGAAGAGCAGAGTAGAGTGTACGAAGTGTTGAGCAATCAGTAGAAGGTCTATGTGACCAAGTAAATTGTTTGTGCTATACGTTAGAACTAATCTAGATAGAAGGTCAAAGCGTAGTTCACCAAGATCCAGATATAGTGTGTATCTGTTATTCAGAAGGTTGTGGCCTTCACCCCTTTGAGTAGTGTGCTCTTGAATAGTGCATCCTGACCCCTAAAAGGGTTAATTGTAAAAGACTCCTAGCAGGTTCTGACCCTTGACTAGGTCACTGTACTAAATATATTGTAAAGAAACTCCTAACAGGGTTAAGGATCTTCTAACAAGGATCATAAAACACTAGTGCAGATTATTAGTGGGTCTCAATTCCCACTAGATTTTTTACCTATTTGGGTTTCCCGATAATGAAAATATTGGTGTTGTGTTCAAGTTTTCTTTCATTGTTTTTATGCTTTATGTTTAAGTATACTTAATTGGATAAAGAATTGAAACTTGTATATAACTAATTCACCCCCCCCCCTCTCTCAGTTATCTCTTGGGACTATTCCTAACAGAAGTATACATTGAGCAGCCAGAATGATTCATCTTATTAGACAAGCTTGATATGGTATGCAAATTAAAGAAAGCCCTCTATGGACTTAAGAAAGCCCCTAGAGCATGGTATGAGGGACTTAATGGATATCTAACTAAAATTGGATTCAAGAAAAGAGCAGCAAATTGTAATCTATTCATAAGAGAGATATCTGAAGGTTTACTATTGTAGCTATATTTTTTGATGACATAATCTTTGGAGGTAGTGATAAAATTATTATTGAATTTGCTAAAGAGATGTAGAGAGAATTTGAGATGAGCATGAATGGACCTATCAAATACTTTTGGGGATTGAATGTGTAGCAGACAGAGAAAGGTATTTTCACTAATCAGTCCAAGTATGTGAAAGAGATGTTAAAGAAATTCAAGATGGATGACTGCAAGCCAGTAGGGACACCTATGATAACTAGATACAAGATTACAAAAGAAGATGACTCACCAATAATAGATATAACATTTTACAAGTCTATGATTTCAAAACTCATTTATCTTACTCAAACTAGACTTGATATTTCCAATGTAGTTGGCATAGTTGGAAGATTTGCAGCAGAGCCTAAACAAAGTCACCCCATGGTAATAAAAAGAATATTTAGATACTTGAAAGGCACTATAGATTATGGTCTATGGTATCCCAATTCAAAAAATGTTGAGCTTCATGTATATATTGATGCAAATTGGGTAGGATGCTTTGATGATATAAATAGTACATCAGGAGGAGTGGTGTTTCTTGGTGACAGACTTGTCACTTGGACAAGCAAGAAGCAAAATTATATCTCTTGATCAACAATAGAAGTGGAGTATGTTGCAGCAGCCCTGAATTGTTCTACAATTGTTTGGATCAAGAAAATGATAAAGGATTTTGGAATTCAGATTGATTATCCTATTATTATTCATTATGATAACACTAGCACTATCAACATGTCAAAGAAGCCTGTGATGCATGCAAAGACACAACACATTGAAATCAAGTATCACTTCCTAAGAGAGAAACTAGTAGAAAAAGAAGTTAAGTTGGACTATGTGAGTACTAAAGATCAGCTAGAAGACATATTCACAAAGCCCTTGCCAAAGGATACTTTTGAGTATCTCAAGGAGAAGTTGGGAGTAATTCCCTTCCCTGATTCTACCTAGAAGAAAGAAGAAAGAGCATCAGTCCTCAGGGACTAATGGATGGTTGACTACTTTACCTCAGGAGTAGTACTAGTGCTTAAACTATTTGGCACCCTTTTCCATTGATGTCAAAGGGGGAGTACTATATAGTCATAAAAAAAAAAGTAAAAGGAGTAATATACTAAGGAGTAGTATTCAATTATGGAAGCGGTTCGGTTGAGGAAATGGAGAATGTTGAAGAATAGTGTAGTAGATGGAGGATTCATCCTTGGGGGAGTTTTGATGAGGAAATAGAGAATGTTATAAAAGAATATCTCATTTAGGTTGGTGGTGTTTTTCATTCCATATGTTGCCATCAATGCCAAAGGGGGAGATTGTTGGAGATTTTCCAGTAAGTCAGTACTAACTATATGTTTTTCATTGATGACAACATATGGTAAGTAGCATGAGGTGAAGAATTATGTAGTAAGCTTTGTGTATATGGTGCATGAACATGTTATTAGCATGATATCATGGACAAAGAGGTTAACTATTAGTATAGACAGTTATATAGCAGCTTATGTCAACAGTGTTCCTAATAGAGTTATAGGAAGTGTTCTATGAATGGTTGTATGTACAGTTATCATGGAGCTTTGCACATTTGGATATGTGATGGAGACATCTTAGTGATGTTACATTCATGGAAGTAGATTCTGATAATTAGTAGAAGTGAATTTATGCAGTTGCTATTCACCAGTAGCAATTTCTTGTGATTATTTAGAAGAGCCGACATAGATTATATTTGTTCAGGAGTTGCGCCTATCATTTCAGTATGCACCCTTGGATTAGTGCTTGGAAAAGAGTTAGTAATGTTTGGTTAAGATCACATGATTTAATTCAACTTGAGGAGAAAGTTTTAGTTACTTTGGTAGAGCTGACAGTGTGTAGCATGCATCTACATTTATTAATATTGGACAGGTCCCAGAATGTGTTGTGTTCTTAGTAGAGCCAACATAATTATTATTGGAGTATGTTATGATTTCTCTAATATGATTTTAAGGTGGTTCTAATAGGCCAAATTGATTATATCATTTAGTGGAAATATATTTATAGGCAATCATTTGTGATTGCTAAGTAGTGGTTCAGAGTTGATTGTGAAGAGTAGAGCAGAGTGTGTGAAGTGTTGAGCCATCAACAAAAGGTCTATGTGACCAAGTAAAGTGTTTGTGCTATACATTGGAACTTATCCAAACAATAGGTCAAAGTTCAGTTCACCAAGATCTAGATATAGTGTGTATCTATTATTCAGAAGGTTGTAGCCTTCACCCCTTTGAGTAGTGTGTTTTTGGGCAGTGCATCCTCACCGCTAATAGGGTTAATTGTAAAAGACTCCTAATAGGGTCCAACCCTTGACAAAGTCACTATACTAAATATATTGTAAAGAAACTTCTTATAGGGTTAAGGATCTTCTAACAAAGATCATAAAACACTAGTGTAGATTATTAGTGGGTGTCAATTCCCACCAGGGTTTTTACCTATTTGGATTTCCCCATAACCAAAATATTGGTGTTGTGTTCAAGTGTTCTTTCATTGTGTTTATGATTTATGTTTAAGTATACTTAATTGGATAAAGAATTGAAAGTTGTAGATAATTGATTCACCCCCCCCCTCTCAGTTATCTCTTGGGACTATTCCAAAAAAGATGTTCTTCGATGGATCATTTATGTAAAATAGTTCAGGAGCTGGTGTATTGTTTGTTTCTCCTCATGGGTACACAATTCCTAAGTCTTACAAGTTATGGTTCCCATGTACAAATAACATTATTGAGTATGAAGATTTAACAAATGGACTTAAGATGGCCATAGAATGAAGAATCATAGAGTTACACATCTATGGGGATTCACATCTGATAATCAACCACATCAATGATGAATATCAAACAAAAAATGAGAAACTGGTACCTTACAAGAAAATGGTTGATTCCTTGAAATGATACTTCACATTTGTCACATTTCAGAAAATCCCTAGAGAAAAAAATAAAGCAGCTGATGTTATGGATACACTTGCTTCACTCCTTCAATCAGGGGAACATGAATGTAGATTTGAATTCCTTGTGGAAGAGCTACATAACCCTATCTATGACTCCCAAGAAAGTCATGTCATTTATGCCCTTGTTGGTCATGAGTCATCTTGTTATGGTGCTATTTACTCATACCTTCATGATGGCATTATCCCTGAAACCTTTAACCGATCTGAATGCATAAACCTTACCCGAAATGCCTCCCATCATTCCCTTATCTCTAGTGATTTTATAGGAGGGGTCTAAATGGAACACTTCTTAGATGCTTAGAAAAGGAATAATATGACCAAGCGTTAGTTGACATCCATGAGGGAATTTGTGGGGTACATTGCAATGGTCTTGCTATGGCTCGAAGGTTTCTTAGGGTGGGGTACTATTGGCCTATGATGCAGATTGATGTAGTAGCTTTTGCAAAGTCATGTGAAAAGTGTCAAAAACATGGTAACCTAATACATGCTCTAGGAAGGGAGCTCATTCCTTCTATATCTCATTGGCCATTTCAGTGTTGGGCCTTTGATCTTGTTGGGAAGATTTATTCCAACTCATAAGGTGGACACAAGTTTATGATCACTGCTACTTCTTACTTCACTAAATGGGTAGAAGTTGTCCCACTTTCTGTTTCCTTAGGCAAGATAGTTTCTCTATTCATTCTGAACCATATCATCTATCGATATGGAGTCCCTTTCAAGATTTTTACTGACAATGGAGGCTAGTTCAAAAATAAAGACCTTAAGAAACTCTGCAAGAAATTCAAGATTAAGCAACATTGGTCTTCCATTTACTTCCCACAAGGAAATGATCAAGTAGAGGCATCAAACAAAACCATTCTTAAAATCCTACATAGAATAGTTTGTAAGAGTGGTAGAGATTGGCATTTACAGATAAATCTAGCTTTGTGGGCCTATAGAATGAGTATTCGTACTCCTACTAGGGCTACTCCTTTTGCCCTTACATATGGCACTAAAGCAGTGTTACCTTTAGAGGTTGAGATTCCTTCACTTAGAGTCTCCTTCAAAGATCTAGTTACAGATGAAGACTACCATGCCATGAGACTTCAAGAGTTATAACTTCTAGATGAGAAATGTCAAGCATCAGTTGACCATATGAGGGTTTATCAAAAGCGCATGTCCAAAGCCTTCAACAACAAGGTTCACTCTAGAGAATTCCAAGTAGGAGATCTTGTCCTATGAGAAAATCCTAAGAATCAACAACATAGAGATCAAAAGGGAAAATTTGAACCTAATTGGCTTGGACCTTACATCATTACAACAACTTTTGGGTTTGGTGCTTATTTACTATCTATAGGAGCGGGAGAGCACCTCCCTGATCCTATCAATGTCTTGCACTTGAAGAAGTTCTATCCATGATGTCCATTCTATCTAGGGGCATCCTTTGTACATACTTTATGATCCTGAAAAAATCCCAAAAAATGATATATTGTCAACAATTCTAAAAACCTGAAAATGTCCTGAATAAATGATCATCTTAGTGAAAACCTAGCAATAGAAGCTTTGATGTATCTCCAAAAAAAATTATATATTCCAAAAATACCAAAAAAATAAAAAAATTCACAAACTCAAAAAAAATAGAAAAAGTGCCTTGGTGAATATCTAGAAACAAGCGCCTTGGTAGCAAAAATACAAAAAAATTATAAAAAATCCTGAGAAAAAAAAAAAAAATTTATTTATTTTTGGTGAAAACTTGGAAACGGGTGCTACTTGAGGCCTTTGCACCCCTATTTCTTAGCACGTGTCCTCTACACTTATCCTTTGTCCATCATGCCTTGTCCTTGTTGCCTTGGTTTGGAATTGGTCTTTGTCTTTGTCTAGGGGCCATAACTATGTTAGCTTTGGTCTCCTGGATGCATTAGTCTTTAGAACACCTCATAAACGGTGTTTTTCAACACCACCCCAACTATTTTTTTCAACACAACCCCTGACATTGAGTGCTTTTTAACACTTATTGGTTTGGTCTTACCCAGTTTTGTCATGTGATCTTACCTACTTGCAAGAATTCAATCCTTATCCTCAGAACTCAGTATCAGTTAACACTCTTAAAATTTTAAACACAACACTTAATGCTTGAGCTATGTCATGATCTTTTCTTTGTGTACTAATTGTTATTGATTTTCATTGAGTGTCCTTTTCTAATAATTCTCTCCAGTATGCATAACTAGAGGACTTGGGGCATGGGGCATGTTTTTATTTTCTTTCTTCTTGTGGGTGTGGTCTTGAAACTCTAGAGTGTCTCTTGTTGTCTCCTTGAAACACTTAGGAGATTTGAGGCATCATCCTTAACTATTTTTGCACAACCGTTCTTATGGTCATCCTGACATCTATGCCTTGATGCAAGTGTGGTTTTGCTACATTATATTGGGTAAGATAACATCGAATTCATCTTGAACTTTATGTCTTTGATGCTTATATTAGTATCTTTCAACATTCCAATCCGATATAAATCACAATCATATCTACATAGTTGCACTTGTGGCTAGTGATGATTGTGTGATTTTTCGATGTCCATTAATAATGGCCCAATGATAAAAATAAGTACCTTAACATTCTTTAATGAATGATAAACACAAAAATCCTATGTTACAGTTGCTCTATTGCAAGTACACCTTTGCATTTTCATGTAGCTTGCATTGTTAGACTTCATGTTAATTTGCATTTTTAAGCTGCATTATGAGTTTTAGAGGGTTTTGCTTCATCTTTCTTTTGGACTTTAAATTAACTATGGTCATGTTTTGATCTTATTTTGTGATCTCAATATAAATTTTCTATCTTAAACAGTTGATTGATTTTGGGGCATTCTCATTCTTAAGGTAAATTATCTTTCTTCTCTCCATTTCTTTCCACCTCTTCCAAACTTCTATCTCCCATTCGCTTTCACCCCACTTCTTTTCTTCTAATTCAACCTTGGGGGATAACATTTCATGCTTGATGATCTACCTTGGTTCTGTGATCCTTATATCTATCATCTTACATCAAGAACCTTATTTTTAGTTCAATTTGATCAAATTTATCAATTTTTTGTTTCTCGTCTATCTCATTTTGATTTTGATCATGAGGGGGCAGTACCTATCAAACTTTAATCCTCGATTCAGCTTTATCAATCCTATCAATTTCTCCACTTGGGGAAACCTTTCTTGAGATTCTTGTCTCACACATGTCAATTACCTATTTATAGGAGTGTTGACCTTGTCTTTTTCAATCAACTTATCTTTGTCCTGATCTCTTCCTGTCCGTCGATCACATGTCTGGGTTGTTTTGTGATCCCAAATCGGTCTCACACTTTAACTGCATTCTTTGACTACATGTGTTCCCATAAAGATCACACATTAGTCAAAGAGGGGCAAATGTATGCACCCTAAAATGGTCGCCTAGACTATGGGCCCCCATTCTTCAATTTCTCAAATGATGGAATCAATTTATCAATTTCTTGAATCAATGTCTTGCAATATTTTCAATTCAAATCAATTTCCTTGCTCAAATCGTAATTAATTCAATTATTTCAATATTTCCTAAGGTTTGATCATTTATCCTAAGTATCATTTAATTAAAAGAACATACTCCCTTTTAATTAAATAAAAATCCCTTTTTAAATAAATAAAAAAATCTTTTAATTAAATAATAGAAATCACTTTGCTAAAAATAATAAATAAATAATAAAATAAAGATAAAAAGAAAAGTGCACTTTCTAATGAGATAGAATCTTTTGACTTTTTGAAAAAGGTTTTTGTCTCTTTATCTCAACCACTCATTATTTTGTCTCTTAATCATGCCTATTGGTTTTTCCTCTTGAGAATCTTGAGCACATGGATGAACCAAGATTTAATCTCCACCATCGTTCATTCTTTTTGCCTCTTAATCTTGACCATCCATTAATTTTTAAATCTTTTATAAGGAATCCTCTCCTTCTCATTTAGAGATCAAGATTTTATGCTATTGTTATGTTGCAGGTTTGGAGAGTGATTTTGGAGGAGAATTTGAGTACTTGAGCTTGAACATTGCAACTTCTCTTTTCTTGTCTTCTTCTCTCATGCCTCCATGGCAATCCATTTAGAATACTCTTGCACTTGCATGTTAGATTAGATTCATATTTCATTTCATAGAATAATCTTGTATGCATATTTCCTTTCATAGATTAGTTTGTTTTCATGCATTTTTATCATATAGAATAGCTTCGATTTTCATTTGCATACATATTTGATGATCATGGAGACTAGCACTCTTGATTTTCCTCTTTGAATCTCTCATTTTATGGTGTACTTGCATGGGCACAAACTAGGTCTAAACTGAGGGCATCCATTATAAACCCTTCCACTCCATGAATAAAGAGCTATGAGTCACAATTTGAGACCTCATTCTTGAGCAATCTTGGATATAATGACTCATAGAAGTGTGTCAACATTTTAGTACATAGGAAGACATCTTGAAAATGTTAGTGATGATAAAATTGAGGAAGAACGAGGTGATGTAGAACCTACACCAGTGATGGATCAAGGTGAGGAAAGATTGTTGAAGGCTTTGAAAAATATGAAGTCTACAACACACTTTAATCCTCCGAGTATAGTGGAAAATTGGATTCTAATGAATTGGTGGACTAGATCACCAAGATGGAAAAGTATTTTGAATATGAAAATGTACTTGAGGAAAAGAAGGTGAAAATTGGAAGCACAAAATTGAAGAGTCATGCATCCTTATGGTGGGAACATCTGCAGATGGATAGAAAGAGAAAAGGCAAAGACAAAATCAAGGTATGGAATAAAATGGTGAATAAATTGAAAGGAAAATTCTCACCCTGTGATTATCAGATTAACCTAGCTAGGTGAATGTAAAGTTTGAGGCAGGAAGATATATTGGTAAAAGAATATAATGAGGAATTCTATAGATTAGATATCAGATCTGGACATGATGAAGATGATGTGGAAAGAATTGCTAGATACCTAAATGGTTTGAGGGTTTCCATCCAAGATGAAATCAGTTTGGTCAAATTGGAGAACATTGAAGAGGTTTATCAATTTTCATTGAAAGCTGAGGATAAATTGAACAAGAGACATGAGAAAAGACAAAGAGGTAGACGTGGTAGATTCCCTAGAGGAAGAGGTAGATCTTATGGTGAAAATAGTAGATCTAAACCCAAAAAGACAAATCTGGATAAAGGGAAGACCAAGTGTGGTGTAGGAGCACCTCAAACATTCAAGCCAAAGTTGAAGATTATGGAGACCTCAAAGACCCTCAAAACAAACCAAAAGGATGGAATGTATAAATAGGGTCTTCAGATCAATTGGAAGATTTTAGAACCTATAATGATACTAAAATAATGCAATTACTCAATCATTTTGTAATGTCCTCAAAAGGACTAATAGTTGGTTGTAATGGACTAATGATGTCCAAATTTCAATAATTTTCTCAATAAGGTTTCTAGGAGTCTAAGATAGGTTGGGGATGAGTCTAGGATAGTAGGAAAAAATTAGAATAGTGTTGGTCCAAAACAAGTGTAAGGAAGCCTCTGGTATGTTGTAGTACTCTAAAAATGGTATCAGTAAATGTCTTTAGATTGACAAGTGTTTTGAGAAAACATAGAATTATTCACATTCCAAGTCTGTTGTAGGGCTTTTAGACAGCCTTTTAGGCCTTTTGGTTCAGTTTGTGAAAGTTTTATGAATTGGGAAATGGGAATTGAAGTCAGAACCCTAGATTTCCTTGAATCCAAGTAATTGGGAGTCTATAAAATCATAATCATCATTTAGGAGTGTAGTATAAGGCTTTGACAAGTTAGATCCTTGTAGCATTTGAGGTTGGTTGATAGGCTAGAGTGCCTAAACCTCTAAAATTTTCAACTTTAATTATGTTTTGAATACCACCACCATTCCTTGTACATCAAGTGGTATCAGAGCAAGGGAAAGGTCTTGTAAAGTTGGTTCTTGAATCCTTTAGTTGAGCCCTTGTAGTTGAACTATCCTGGGAGGAGTAGCCCTTAGTAGATTCTTGTACCAAGCTGATCAAGCAACCATGGCTGATGGAGAAGATGGAGAGTTGCCAGTCTGGATGACCAATATTGGAGTTGGAAAGGATTGTGAAGGAGTAGTTGGCTAATAATAAAAAGCTTAAGGCAGCCCTAGATCAAAGAGATAAGGAGAGTCATGAAAAGGATAGATTGATGAGAACCATGATGGAGAGGATAACAACATTGGAGAATAGGGATGAGAGCATCAGGTAGGATGAAGAAGTAGGAGAGGAAGAAGAGGGATAAGAAAGACCCCAAGCAGAGGAATTGATAGACCCTAAAGATGTGAGGATGGCTAAACTGGTGAAGGCCATAAAGAGTGGAGATGTAAGGGTAAGGAAAGACTTACCTATGTATGGAGAAAAAATGGATGATGAAGAGCTAATAGATTGGTTTAGTGCAATTGAAAATTTCTTTGAGTGTGAAGGGATAGAAGAGAAGGATAGAGTGAAGATAGAAAAGTCTAGGTTGAAGGGATGTGCTTTGTTGTGGTGGGATTGTATCCAAGTAGATAGATTGAAGAATGGGAAACCCAAGATCACATCTTGGTATACCATGATGGACAAAATGAAGACAAAGTTTTTGCCAAGAGACTATAGAGTATAGTTATACAAGAAGATGAGGGATTTCAAGAAAAAGGAGATGGATGTACAGAAGTACATAGAGGAATTCCACAAGCTTGATATTAGAGTGGATCATGATGAAGAGATGGAGGAAAAGATTGCAAGGTATATGGGGGGGCTAAGGTTCAATATCCAGGATGAACTTAGTCTTTCTACCCCAAGGTTGGTTGATGAATGCTATCAATTAGCCTTGAGGGCTAAAGAGAAGATAAGAAGGAGATAAGAGAAGAAAAGTAGTACTAGAGGAGGATCTTCTATGTGGGGTAGAGGTGGAAGAAAAAACTCTGATTCTCAAGGTAGCAATGACAAGGATAAGGAAAAAACATTTTCAGAATCAAGAGGGGGTTATAGAGGTGGAAGAAGTCGAGGAAGAGGAAGTGGAGTATTCACAGGAAGATGCTTCAATTGTAATGAAGTGGGCCATTAGTCCTTTAGGTGTCCTAAATTGTAGGAAGACAAAGGGATAGATAGAAGAGTGAATTTGGTTGATAAAGAATCAAGAAAAGATGAGCAGAAACAACCTATTGAAATTCATCCAGAAGAAGGTGAATATTTGTTGGTAGGAAGGGGACAGCCAGTACAAGGAACCAACATTTTCAAAACCAAATGTCTGATCCAAGGTAATATTTGTAGTCTGCTTATTGATTCAGGGGCTTCACATAATTTGGTTTCAATGGAGGTCATCAATAAGTTCCATCTACAAACTTTTCCACATCCCAATCCATACTATGCCACTTGGGTGAGTAAGGATAACAATTTACTTGTAAATGAGAAAGTTATACTACATTTTTCAATTGGGCAATATTCTGATAGTCTTTTGTGTGATGTTTTGGATATGAGTTGTGGACATGTTGTCTTGGGTAGGCCTTGGCAATGGTCTAGGAGGACTGCACATGATGGTTTTACAAACACTTATATAGTGCATAAGGGTAGGGTCACCTATAAGTTGGCTCCACTTATTGATAATGAAATGAAGACTATAGTTATGTGCTTTGGCATAGATCTTTTAGTGTAGGTTCAGAGTTACTTCCATCATGACACTAGTCGGTGTTTAAAATAGTGGAAGATTGAAGGGCAGGACAGTCCAAGGAAGATAGGACTGAATGGGGAGTCTTTTGTATTGATTGGCATAGTCAAGTGTCCTCTAAGAGGGTAGGTAGATGAAGGCACAATAGATATAGGACAGGAACTAATGACAACAGTTCAAGGGCCTAAAGTGTAGTAGCAACACTATCCCAAAGTAGGACAGTCCCGTACACATTATTTTTTTATCTAACCCTTTGTGTATGAATGCAGGGAGTTCGGGACAGCAGTGGGTCACTTTTGGGGAGTGTGTCATCCCTAAACACTAGACTTCTATGAGAAAATATAGTGGGTATAAGCACAATAACTCTTGGGGAAAGAGATCTTTTCATGGTGGGGAGTATGGTGCAGGAGCACCTTAAACATTCAAGCCAAAGTTGAAGATTATGGAGACCTCAAAGACCCTCAAAACAAACCAGAAGGATGGAATGTATAAACAGGGTCTTTAGATCAATTGGAAGATTTTAGAACCTATAATGATACTAAAATAATGCAATTCCTCAATCATTTTGTAATGTCCTCAAAAGGATGGATAGTTGGTTGTAATGGACTAATGATGTCCAAATTTCAATAATGTTCTTAATAAGGTTTCTAGGAGTCTGAGATAGGTTGGGGATGAGTCTAGGATAGTAAGAAACAATTAGAAAAGAGTTATACATTCTAATAAAACCTTGTTGTTATTTAAATATTCAAATATTTAAACAACAAATAGCTAGTTTAGGAAATTGAGGGAAACTTTTAGTTTGTCATTGTTTAAGTCTTAACCTTCCAACTCAATGATGATAGTTGGTTGGAATGGTTATTTTAAGAAGTTATATATTCATAGGGAGTCTCTATTATGGGACAATGAGAGGAGAATCTATTTATAGACTGGTGAATATACAGTAATAAAACTCTTTGTTCCTGCAAGTTTATTCATTCCTGAGAATCTCAATTTCATTTGTTTTGATATGTCAATAAATTAACAAGGTTATTCAGTCAATATCACTATTTTGAATGTGTTTATCATTGTATTGAACTTGCTATCATGCCAGTTTGTAGAACATTAAATTTTCTTTGTCTATTACTGTTATTGCAGTAGGGTTTTAGGGAATGGAAGTCATTCCATGAATAATTTAAAGGCTTTATATTCATGTTATGAAAAATTATAACATGTACCAATAATTTATTAACCATGTGTATGCATATTTGTGTGGAATAGGCATGATCACAGTGCCGAATAGGGGGAAAAGCAGTGGAAGTGGGTGCCAAGTATAGCAATGGCTAATCTAGCCAAACAAGGGATATGTTTTATATTGGGGAACATTATATATTGTTCATTTGATCATGAATCTATCATCAATTTGAGGTGGGAGTGTATTGTGATAGGCGATTGAGGAGGCCCTAAAAAACTAGGGTTTGAAAACAAAATTTGGGGGTTTTGCAATTGCAGGGCACTAGAGTCTAATTCCTCTGAGATTTGAGCATTTGAGGACACAAAATTATACTATCTAGGAGTTGGGGTTGATAGGAGGTCATCAGAGGGTACTTCCTTTGTTAATTTGAGCATTTTTATGCATTGAAATAGGGTACTTGTCATGTTTAATAGTGTTGGTCCAAAACAAGTGTAAGGAAGCCTTTGGTATGTTGTAGTACTCTAAAAAGGGTATCAATAAATGTCTTTATCTTGACAAGTGTTTTGATAAAACATAGAATTATTCACATTCCAAGTCTGCTATAGGGCTTTTAGACAACCTTTTAGGCCTTTTGGTTCAGTTTGTGAAAGTTTTATGAATTGGGAAATGGGAATTGAAGTCAGAACCCTAGAGTTCCTTGAATCCAAGTAATTGGGATCTATAAAATCAAAATCACCATTTAGGAGTGTAGTAGAAGGCTTTGACAAGTTAGATCCTTGTAGCATTTGAGGTTGGTTGATAGGCTAGAGTGCCTAAACCTCTAAAATTTCCAACTTTAATTGTGTTTTGAATACCACCACCCTTCCTTCTGCATTAGAGTGGAAAGGTGAAAGTTCATCTAGAGGCAGAGATAGTAACTACTAAGGTGGTTATAACAGAGGTGGATTTTGAGGAACTTGTTACAATTGTGGAGAAGGACATAGATCATTTGAGTGCACACATGAAAGTAAGAAGGTCGGTAATAGTAGAAATGCCTTGGTGCAAGAAGAGTCACCGAATGAACCTGAGAAGGAAAATTACTTAATGGTAAGGAGAGAACTTTGGAGTGAACGTAATAAGGAAGATCTAGTAAGGAAAAGTTTGTTCAAGACTATATGTAGAGTTTCTGATGAAGTTTGGAAGGTAATCATTGACAGTGGTAGTTAGGAGGATCTGGAATCTGAGGAAATGGTCACAAAGTTGTAGTTGAAAAGGTTGGAACATCTGAATCCCTATCAAATTTCAAGGATCAAAGATGAGCATACACTATTGGTAAGTGAACAATGTTATGTGAATTTGAAACTTGGAAAGTACTATGATAAGGTGTTATGTGATATAATGCCTATGGATTGTTGTCATATTTTGTTGGGTAGACCTTGGCAATATGATAGACATGCTATATATGATGGGAGATGGCATAAATATACTATTTGAGCTAATGGAGAAGATAGATCTTGTTACCTTTGATTAAAGCACATGTTAGTAATGTTTTCACATCTATGAAAGTTTGCTTGATGGAAGGAAGAATGATGTATGTTTTGTTGTGATTCCTAACAAACTAACTAAGAAAACATAGGATAGTATACTTGAGGATATTGATAAGTTACTCACCAAGTATAGTGAGATCATTTCTGATAATGTACCTGATGGTTTTCCAATGAAGAGAAGCATTGATCATTGCATGGATCTAATACCTAGAGCTAGTTTTCTAAATAAGGCACCACATCGATTGACACCTATCGAGAATCAGGAATTGAACTGACAGATTCAAGAATTATTGCATAAAGGTTTAATTAGAGAAAGTTTGAGTCCCTATGTAGTACCTACTATATTAGCACCTAAGAAGAATGGAGAATGGTGAATGTGTACTGATTCTAGAGAAATCAACAAGATAACATTAAAATATAGGCTTCCTATACCGAGAATGGATGACATAATCGATAGTTTGACTAGAGAAAATTATTTTACAAAAATTGATTTGAAAAGTGGGTATCATTAGATCAGAATCATAAAAGGTTATGAGTGGAAGACTACTTTCAAGACAAAAGAAGGTTTGTATGAGTGGTTGGTTATGCCTTTTGGTTTAACTAATACACCAAGTACTTTTATGAGGTTTATGAATGAGGTTTTGAATACATTCTTGGGTAAGTTTATGATTTTATATGTTGATGATATTTAGATATTTAGTAAGACCAGAGAAGAACATTTTTTGTATGTTAAACAAGTATTTTAGAGGTTGAAAGAAGAAAATTTGTTGATAAATCTGAAAAAATGTTCATTCATGAAAGAGGAGATTGTGTATAAATTGGGATTTATGATTTTAGCTGATGGTTTGAAAATGGATCCTGAAAAGGTTGAAGCTATTTTGAATTGGCCTACACCTGAGAATGCTAGTGAGGTAAGATCATTTCATGGTTTTGCAAGTTTTTACCAAAAGTTCATTAGGAATTTTAGTTCAATATGTAATGCTATGACTGAGACTATGAGAGGAGATAAAAGAGAATTCAAGTGGACACATGGAGCTTGTAAAAGTTTTGAGATTATAAAGAAGAAGGATGTTGAATTGCCTATTTTGGCATTACCTGATTTCAATAAGGTATTTCAAGTGGAATGTGATGCAAGTGGAAGTGCAATAGGAGCTATGTTGAGTCAAGAAGGTAAACCTATTCCTTTCTTTAGTGAAAAGTTGAATGATGCAAAAAGGAAATATTTTTGTGTATGATCAAGAATTATATGCTATTTTTCAAGCACTAAAGAAATGGAGACATTATTTGATACCAAGTGAATTTGTGTTATATACCGATCATAAGTCTTTATAGTATTTGGGTAGTTAGGATAAGTTAAATCAAAGACATATGAAATGGGTTGAGTATTTGCAGAGTTATACATTTGTGATAAAGTATAAGAGTGGAGTCACTAATAGAGTTGTTGAAGCATTGAGTAGAAGGAGATCTTTGATGAACGAGATGAAAATTGAAGTTCTTGGCTTTGATGATATGAGAGATTCTTATGAATTTTCTCCTAATTTTTTTGAGTCGTGGAGAAAGTGCAGAGAACCTATTCAAGATCAACAGAGTAATAAATGGGAAGAATATTTTATTCAATAAGGTATGTTGTTTAAAGGTATTCAGTTGTGTATACTGAGAGGACCAATGAGAACTAATTTGATAAAGGAGAAACATAGTAGTGGTTTGGCTGGACATTTTGGTGTTGATAAAACATTGAATTTTCTTAAGGAGAAATACTTTTGGCCACAGTTGTATAAAGATGTTTAGAAATTTGTGAAAAGTTGTAGAATTTTTCAAGTTGCAAAAGGAGTAAGTTAGAATACTGGATTGTATATAGTGATTTCAATTTCTGAGAAACCTTGGATTGATATCAGTATGGATTTTTTTCTTGGCTTACCGAAGATAGTGAGAGGTAATGATTCCATATTTGTTGTTGTGGATAGATTTTCTAAAATGACACATTTTATACTTTGTAGAAAGACATTAGATGCAGTACATATACAAGATATTTTCTTTAAGGAAATTGTCAGTTTGCATGGATTACCAAGGAGTATTATCTTTGACTGAGACAGTAAATTTGTTGGATACTTTTGGAAGACCCTTTGGAGAAAGTTTGGCACCGAGTTGAAATATAGTTCTACATTTCACCCACAAACCAATGGACAGATAGAAGTTGTAAATAAAAGTTTGGGAAATCTTTTGAGATTTTTAGTTGGAGACACACCAAGTAATTGAGATTCTGTGTTGGCACAAGAAGAGTTTTCATACAATAATTCAGTGAATAGGAGTACTGGGAAAAAACCTTTTGAGATTGTAAATGGCATACAACCAAGAGGTATATAAGATTTGAGGGATATTGCTAATGAAATAAAGAGAAGTGATGAAGGAGTGAAGTTTTTTGATTACATGAAGACATTGCATGAAGATGTGAAACATAAGTTGGAAGTAAGTAATCAAAAATACAAAGACAGAGCTAATAGATCAAGAAGACAAGATTTTTGCAGTCAGTGATGAAGTAATGGTTCATTTGAAGAAAGGCCGATTTCCTGTTGGAACATATGGGAAGCTAAAAATGAAGAAGTTTGGACCTTGCAAGATAATGAGTAAATTTGACAGTGGAAATTCATATGAGATTGAGTTACCTAATGACATGGATATATCACCTATATTCAACATGTTGGACTACAACTGATTTGGAATCTGATTGAAGGATCTATGATTACAAGATCACTAAGAAGTTTCTGATTAGATATGTAATATGATTAAATCAATACTATGTTTTCATTGATGTCAACTAGTTTGAGAGCACTTATCTTGTAAGTTACTACATCGAGACATCTGAAGAAAAGTGGAAAAGAGATAAAGAACAGAGAAATCTACATGAGGAAAGATGTACATGATAGATGAGGATAAGGAACACATTGAGTAGCTTTTTGATGAGTCTATGACTTGATGATACTAACTTCATTATGTTGCATTCATCTACAATGAAGTATAGAGCTGAAAGACACAAAGCAGTGTTGTTGGTAAATGAAGCATTTCTAGTATACACTGACGGAGTGTAGTATACCAACTGCAGTATTAACTAAGCAGTGTTCACCGATGCATTTCTTTGTTAACCGACTAGAACAAAATGAATTAAATGTTTGGTTTAGCCTATAAGATTGATGAGATAGAAATATTATAACATTGAGGTAACAGATAATGTTTGTTACGCAGATCAAAGAATGACAAAATTCAAAGAAGATCTAACAAAGTAGATTGAAACATGTTATTGACACAAGTACTGAGAAAGTTTAAGAAGCAAAATCTATGAATATGATTAAGTGGAAAAATATGATGGTGGAGAAGAAAATGATTTACTCATCTATATAAGAGAACAAAATCTCTTTATGAAAATGTCAGGAAGAAGAAGAATCTACAAGATTATCGAGTGAATAAGGTTTCATGCATTCTGATCATACTAGTTAGTGAGAACTGAGCTCCAGAGCAATTACCGAGCTACAAAGAGCAGTTATCGATGGATAGTAAGTTGACATAGTATTGAATCTGAAGTGAATTATTGATTAGAAGGATTTGAATGAACTAAATATTGATCTGTAATCTGCAATTGAAGTTTTATTAAGGCAGGTCATTTTATTGTTACATATTTAACCATTGTATATAGTCTAAATCTCTTAACCGAGTGGACTCTGAAAGTTTTATGATGTATCATTCATAGAATGAAAATTGTTATCCTGTCAACCCCATAGTGAATGTTGGTTGGACGATAACTTCTAGTCTAAAATCCTCTAACAAGGTCACACCTGACAGTGTGTTTGTAACCTTTAACAGGGTTGGGTCTTAACTGACCTCACTTTAGAAGAGTGAACAATTTTGGGTTGTCGGTCCCAGGTGGTTTTTCCCTTTACAGGGTTTCCACATTAAATCTCTTGTGTTATGTGTTGATTGTGATATTTGTTTCTTATCATACTTTTCATGTTACATATTAGATTTGATTGGTAAATAGTTATAAGTATTAGACTGGTAATTGGTAAAAGCACAGATAGTAAGAGTTATTATTACTTATCGATGAGTAGAAATAGAACAAATTTGTTTTGGATTATACATTTTGTATTGGGACACCGGATAACTAATTCACCCCCCTCTTAGTTATTCTAACAATTGGTATCAGAGCTTAGTTGCTTGGAATAGAGTTTTAAAGAATTAAGCATCAAGGTCTCAAGATGTATAAGAGGTAAGTACCAAAACTAAATAAAGAGAACTTCACAGTATGGCAAAGCAGAATGAAGGTGCACATATCTAGAATTGGGAACTCAACACTAGATCTGATGCAAAATGGCTACATACAACCACCCACCGGTTCCCTAACTATTGATCAACTAAAAGATAAGCATGAACACAATGTTACTATGATGGAACTTGCTGCTACCTATACCGATGCTGAATTTGAAGATATCAAGACATGCACAACTACCAAAGGAATGTGGGATAAATTAGCACAAATCTACAGTGGAGATCTAAATGTCAAAAGAGCCCGAGCTAAAAGTCTGAGAGGTAGATTTGATGAAATGAGAATGAAAGAAGGTGAGAACATTGTCCAATATTCAAATAGACTCAAAGAAGTGGTACATGCTATTAGAGCATCTAATGGAGTAATTGATGATGAAACAGTGATAAGCAAGATTCTTAGAACTTTGCTACCAGTTTATACAATTAGGATTTCTGCAATTCATGAAACAAGAGCTCCATCCAACCTCACTCTTGACACTCTGATTGGTAAACTTACAAGCTTTGAATTAAACAATTTTGATAACAATGTTGTTCCTTCTGTTGAATCTGATTTCATGTCTTCTCTGAAGATTGGAAAGTCTAGTAGGAATAGTAAGAATTGTGATAGTGATGACAATACTGATGATGAACTTGATGAGCTTGAAGCACTTATGGCCAGAAGATTGCCCAAAGGAAAAGGAAGGTATAAAGGTAAGCTACTTTTAGCATGCTTCAATTGTAAGGAAGTCAGTCACATCATTGCTAGATGTCCACAGAAGAAAGATAATGATAGATCCAAAGACCGATCTAAAGGAAGCTATGGAAGAAGAGTCAACAGAGGTTACTGACACAACAACAAAGACAACTGAGATGAAAAAGGAAAAAAGATATGTTACATAGCCGAAGATATTGAAACTGAATCTGATTTTGATGATGATATAGAAGTTGTATTTGTTGCTATGAAAGATGACTCAGAAGAGGAAGAGAAACATGAAGAGACAACACTGATCTCTAAAGTAAGCAGAAATGATACATGGATCATAGAAAGTGGCTACACACATCATATGACTGGTGATGTAGAGAAGTTTGATCATCTTGTTGAATATAATGGAGGATATGTGAGAATGGGAAATGATGCACCTTGTATGGTAAGAGGTAAAGGCTCACTGATGATCAATGACATATTACAATGTAAAAATGCATATTGGGTAGATGGATTGAACTATAATCTGATAAGTGTGGCTCAGCTGAACAATTCAAGCCATCGACTAGCTTTTGAGAGCAAAAAGGTGAAGATTTATGATGATGGAGGAAGACTTGTCAGAACTGGTACACAATCCAGAGGTAATCTATTCTATCTTGATATAGATCATTCTTCTTTTTTGTTAATAAAGGATGAAGATGCTTGGTTGTGGCAATGAAGGTTATGCCATGTGAACTTTGACAACATGATCAAGATTAGTAGAAAGAAAAGAGTTAGAGGATTGCCTAACTTGACAAAACCTGATCATGCCATGTGCCATGAATGTCAAAAAGGTAAGATAACTAAGTCTAGTTTTAAAAGCAAGGACTATTCAACAAAGAAGATACTTGAGTTGGTCCATACTGACTTGTGTGGTTCTATGAGAACTCAGAGCTGTTCTGGTGATAGATATTTTATTCTTTTTGTTGATGATTATACTAGACTGATGACGGTTATGTTCTTGAAAGAGAAATCTGAAGCTTTCAAAATGTTTAAGTGGTATAAAGCTAAGGTAGAAAAAGAAACTAATAAGGAAATAAAGTTCTTAAGATCTGATAGAGGAGGTGAATTTATCTTTGATGAATTTACTAAATTTTGCAATGAGCATGGAATCAAGAGGTAGGTATCTGCATTGAGGACACCTTAGCAAAATGGCATTGCTGAAAGAAGGAATAGGTCTATAATTGACTATGCTAGAACTTTGATGATACAGAAGAATGTTGCTCAAACATATTGGAGGGAAGCTGTCAGCATAGCTGTATATGTTCTTAACTGAGTACAACTGAAGAAGGACTCCAACCGAACACCTTATGAACTATGGTTTGGACACAAACCTTGAGTTATTTTAGAATTTTTGGAAGTAAATGCTTTATCTTGAAAGATGAGAGAAATGGAAAATTTGATTCTAAAGGAGATGAAGGAATATTTCTTGGATATTCCACTACAAGTAAAGCATACAAATGTTTGAATAAGGCTACAAATAAAATTTTTGAAAGTACTAATGTTCGTGTTGATGAGTTTGATGACAAGTACACAGAGGAAAGTACAAAGGAACTAGAAGACTATGGTAGATTCACTTACATTGAACATCCAGAGTATCTATTGACATCACAAGTTGTATCAACCGGTTAGTAGGGAAATAATGTAGTACAATAGACACCACAAATCGATGAACATGAAGAAGCTGCCGAGCAAGGAAATGACCCTAAGCAGGATGAACAAGAAAGGAGAAATCAAGTCTTGGCTAGTTTTGTCAGGAGACATCATCCTAAAACACAAATCATTGGAGACAGACATGCTAGAATGCTACTTGCATATGTTGCACATAAGAAATTCAAAGTTTATCAAATGGATGTGAAGTCAACATTTTTTAATGGTATACTTGAAGAAGAAGTCTACATTAAACAACCTGAAGGATTTGTTGATCCCAACAATAAAGACATGGTACGTAGATTACATAAATCCTTATATGGACTAAACCAAGCACTGAGAGCATGGTATGAAAGACTGCATACTTACTTGTTAAGTATTGGATTTGTTAGAACAAGTGAAAACAACAATCTATATGTGAAAGGTGATACTGATGATACTATTATCATTGCTGAAATTTTTGTTGATGATATTATCTTTGGTGGCTCAGATCTTGTTTGCAAGGCATTTGCTGATGAAATGCAAAAAGAATTTGAAATGTCTATGTTCGGAGAGATTAAGTTCTTTCTTGGACTTCAAGTGATTCAGAAGAGTGATGGCATATTCATCACACAATCTAAATACATAAAAGAAGTACTAAAGACATTTGACATGGAAGATGCTAAACTTGTGGGAACACTGATGGCTACTAGATGCAAATTGACAAAGGAGGATGAAACTACTGAAGTAAATCAGACACTTTATGTTAGAAAGTAAAGATCCCCAAGATAACTGAGAGAGGGAGGGGGTGAATCAATTATCAGATAATTTATCCATTCAACAGCTTTAAATAATATAATCAATGTACTGATCAACCATAGAAAGATAATCATACACAATTGCACAATAACACAAGATATGTTAACTAGGGAACCTCTTGAAAAGAGTAAACCCCGGTGGGAATGATGCCCACAAAATGATGCACTAATATGAAAGTTCCTTGTTAGAGGATGGACCCTATTAGGAGTCTTATGAAATACATTCAGTACATATAAATCCCTGTTAGGATATTTTGAATCCCTGTTAAAAGATTCTAACCCGGTTAAGAGTTTATGGAAGACAGAAGGACGCACTGCCCAAATAGCTTCAAGGCAAGATCTCTGAACCCACTGTTCAAAAGATCTTAGAATTATTCAATAGAATAATATGAAATATATTACCTCCTTCACACTATGCCAAAACTGCACTCTCTGCTACACAAGATCACAATTCCAAATCTCTGTACTCACAAGTCTTCCTTCATCACTGAATTAGCTCTTTTCTTCACTTCATGCATATATTCGCATCTCAATCTTTATAGTACACATTACAATAAGGAAAAAATTCCTTCTTATATACCAAACTCAAATAATTACAAATGAGTCGGTCCTCAAATACAAAATAATAAATTCTACACGCTACACATAGAATTCACAAAAATTGTCGGCTTCCAGTTACTGTAACTTTCTCCAAACATATCCTAAAGTTTGCGCTATGAACCATGTCATCATTAATGAGTCTCCAACATCCCTTTAACTGTGCAAAATCAGATTCCATCCCACCTAAGAGATATCCTCTGATTTCTGAACATCGCTACACAGAAACACTATCTAAACACTACTTTCACCAAAATGCTCATAACTCTTACAAATGAATGAATTTCTTTTTGTGCTATTAACCATAGGTTAATAACACACCAAAGAACATACCATCAACTGTGCAAAAGCCAATCTACAATACAACATGTGCGCAAAACAAAACTATACCTACTTTCCTGCTAATATTCAGAATATCACTGTGTTTACATCAATGACAATCCAAGTCATGAATGCAACAACAACTGCTACAGAATGACTGCCAAAACACTTTGCATTCATTCTTAACAATCTCCCCCATTGTCATTGATGGAAACATAGATGAAAAACATCCAATGTTCCAAAAATCCAATACTGCAACATCACTGCAAAATATCAAATCAAATCTTGCTTCATTTTCCTATTCAGCTCTCTCATACAATCCATAATGTTTTTCATGTATATCTCTCCCCCATTGACATCAATGATAGAAATTCCATCACTAAGTCAACAACAACTTAATGTCAAAAGACACTTTTTAGAAAAATACAATAACAAGAGTCCTCATGACTCAGCTCATAAACTCCCGCATAGAGGAAGTTCCATCATCCAATCTAGAAGAAAGATAGGGCTCATATACCACTAGATGGATGCAATCATCTGCATCAATTCTCAAAAATAGGTTGGGGCATAACCCCAAGCATACCTCTCAGATACACAAATGTATCCTTAGGTAAAGGCTTTGTAAATATATCTGCTATCTGCTCCTTTGAACTTATGTACTCCAATCTTACTCTTTTTTCTACAACTTTCTCTCTTACAACATGATACTTGATCTTAATATGTTTAGTCTTAGAATGTAAAACAAGATTTTTTCACATACTCACTGTACTGGTGTTATCACAATGTATAACAATAGGCTCATCAAACTTTATTCCAATATCCTTCAACATTTTCTTCATCCAAATAATCTGATTACAATTATTTGCTGCTGCAACATATTCTGCTTCTGTTGTGCTTTGTGAAGTACAATTATGCTTCTTACTTAACCAAGAGACCAATTTACCTCCAAGAAAAAAGGCTCCACCACTGGTGCTTTTCTTGTCATCAACGTTGCCTCCCCAATCTGCATCAGTATAGGCACATAAGGTAAAATCATCAGAATTCTCATACCATAATCCATAATCCATTGTTCCTTTTAGATATCTCAATATCCTCTTTACTGCTGCATAATGTGATTCTCTAGGTTTTTCTTGAAATCTTGCTACAATCCCCACTAAATGTGCTATATCAGGTCTTGTATGTGTCAAGTATTGCAATCCTCCAATCATAGATCTGTACTTTTTCTGCTCAACTACTGGTGTCTCATCTTTGCTAGATAACTTATGTCCAGTTACCATAGGTGTTCCAACAGGTTTAGAATCTTCCATTCCAAATATTTTCAATAATTCATTTAAATACTTAGTCTAACTTACAAATATACCTTCCTTACTTTGTGTTATTTGTAATCCCAAAAAATATTTCATTTCTCCAATCATGCTCATCTCAAATTCAGTCTTCATTTCATCTGCAAATTTGTCACTAGCTTCATCTTCTCCTCCAAAGATAATATCATCAACAAATATAACTATAACCAAAAAACCATTCTCAATTTCTTTTGTGCATAAGTTACTATCTGTTGTTCCTTTTATAAATCCCAATTTCAATAAATACTTATCCAATCTTGCATACCAAGTTCTAGGTGCTTGTTTAAATCCATATAAAGCTTTCTTTAACTTACATACCATATCTCCTTCTTGTGTCAAAGGAAAACCTTTAGGCTGCTCAATGTAGACTTTTTCTTCCAATTCACCATTCAAAAATGCTGACTTCACATCCATGTGATACACTCTAAATTTCTTGTAAGTTGCATATGCTAGAAACATTCTCACTACTTCAAGTCTGGCCATAGGTGCAAAAGTTTCTTCATAGTCAATTCCTTCTTGTTGTGAATATCCTTTACATACCAATCTTCCTTAGTTTCTTATCACTTCTCCTTGTTTATTCATCTTGTTTCTGAATACCCACTTTGTTCCAATCACATTCTTGTCTTCAGGTCTAGGGACCAATTCCCATTTCTTGTTTTTTTCAATCTGCTCTAGTTCTTCTTTCATAGCATTGATCCAATGTTCATCTTTAAAAGCTTCATTAGTAGTCTTAGGTTCAATTTGAGAAATCAAACATAAATGTACCTTATTTTGAGTCAAAAATCCTCTATCTAAACTTCCAATAACTTGCTCAACAGGGTGATGTCTTGAAGTATACCTGTTAGGTGTCATAGTTACTGATCTTGTTCCGACTGTAGATTCTTCTCTGCTTTCTTCTCTATTTTCTTCTTTGTTTTCTTCTCTATTTTCTTCTCTATCTTGTTCAGTATGACTTTCATTCAGCAAATCACTGTTAGTTTCAAAAAATAATTTTTCATTTTCAATGTTAGGCTGAGGTTGTGCTTCTCCATCAAATTCATAATCAAGCATTCTTTCCTAAATTTTAAACTTCTCATCAACTTTTACATTTGCACTTTCAACAATAGTCTTAGTTCTTTTGTTATAACATCTATATGCTTTGCTTTTTAAAGAATATCCAAGAAATATTCCTTCATCACTTCTAGGATCAAACTTTCCTATATCATCATCTCTCTTAATATAACATTTACTTCCAAATATTCTAAAATACTTAACTGAGGGTGTATGTCCAAACCATAATTCATAAGGTGTCTTGTTTGTATCTGCTCTGATTTGTACTCTGTTCATAGTGTATACTGTTGTGTTCACTGCTTCTCTCCAAAAAAATTTAGCCAAATCATTTTCAAACAACATAGCTCTTGCTACTTCAGTTATTGACTTGTTTCTTCTTTCTGCAATACCATTTTGTTCTGGTGTTCTAGGGGCTAAAAGTTGTCTCTTAATACCATTCATTTCACAAAAGGTGTTAAACTCTCTAGATGTAAATTCACCACCTCTATCAGATCTTAGACACTTAATCTTCATTCCTAATTCATTCTCAATTTTGCTTTTCATGATCTTAAATTTATCAAATGCTTCATATTTTTCTTTCAAAAATGCAATCCACATCATTCTTGTAAAATCATCAACAAGAATCATAAAATACCTTTCACCATAGAATCTTCTAGTCCTAGTAGGACCACTTAAGTCTGTATGAACAATCTCCAACTTCTCTGCCGATGTGAACTTCTTATTGGGAAATGAACTCCTTTTTTGCTTTGCCATCATACATTCTTTGCAAATCATGTTAGTAGGTTTCATAATTCTAGGTAAATCTCTTACCGCAAGTGTAGTGCTCACCTTGACAATATTATCAAAGTTTATATGACAAAACCTTTTATACCATAACCAACTGTCATCAATCCTAGTTATCAAACATGTCATCTCAATAGGATTCAACTGAAATACATTACCTCTGGTTCTGGATCCTTTTCCAATTAGATTTCCATCTTTATCTTTTATCACACAAGTTTTCTTAGAAAACCAAACTTGATAACCCTTATCAGCCAATTGTCCAATGCTTAGTAGATAATGTGTTAGTCCATCAACAAAGTAAACATCATCAGTGTTAGTCTTTCCATCAAGAGTAATAGATCATATAACCTTAATCAAACAAGGTGCATTGTTACCAACCCTAACAATTCCTCCATCATAATTATCTAACTTAACAAACTTTATTTTATCTCCAGTCATATGATGTGAACAACCACTATCTATAATCCAATCAGATTTCTTTTCAACTTATGAAACTAATGCTTTTTCTTCCCTTTTATTAGATTCAGAACTTTCTTCTTTAATTGCTACAAATCCTATTTCCTCAAAGTTATCATTATCACTATCACTTAAACATTTTTCAATTCCTGCTTCAAAATCTTCATCATTTGCATAGTAACATTCTTTAGATCTCCTAGGTTTAAAGTTACTTCTATACTTCTTAACTCTTTTAGGACATTTAGATGCAAAATGACCATATTCTTGACAAGTCCAACATTTAAAGATTTTCTTACCATCTATTTCTCTTTTTACAAGTAATGCAATACCTTCTTCAATCTTCTTATCTTCCTCAGATCTGCTACTGCAGGCATAATCTCCATTCAAACTAGTACTTCTTGTAGGTCTAATGCTAAGAGCACTGAATGTTGTTTCCATTCTAGGTAGCTCTCCTGATAATCTCAAGTTCATCTCTGTTGTTTCTAATCTTCCAAGAAGAGTCTCTCTTGAAAATTTCGATGTATGAGGTATCACTTGTTCAATCATCTACGTTGTCTGCTTGAATACTAGTGTGAAAGTTCTTAGAATTTTCCATATCACTTCATTCTCTGTCTTATCACCTCCACAAGACTTTATTCCTATCACAATCTCAGACATCCTACCAATATAACTTCTAATAGATTCATCTTCCATCATTCTGATATCTTCAAATGCACAAATCCAATTATGTAATCTAGCCTTCTTTGCATGTTCATCACCTTCAAAAGTAGAATGTAAAGCTTTCCAAATTGCATGAGATGTTTTCAAACATCTTACCTAACTATATTCATTCTCTGGTAGTGCTGATAAAAGTGCTTCTCTTGCAAGTATGTTACACATGAATAGATCTAGTTCATCTTTAGTTCATGCCTCTAGATTGTCTTCCTCAATGATAGTCTTCTCATTCTTTGTAATCAACCAATAACTTGGTCCTAAACACAATAGATGTGTCTTCATATTTTCTTTCCAGCTGTCAAAATTTACTCCATCAAACTTAGGGCTTTCTTTTCTGAAATTCGCCATGGATCTCCTTAAGTTGTTAAACTTTTCTTTCAAGGACCTACTACTCTGATACCAATTGTTAGAAAGTAAAGATCCCCAAGATAACTGAGAGGGGGGGGGTGAATTATTTATCAGATAATTTATCCATTCAATAGCTTTAAACAATATAATCAATGTATTGATCAACCATAGAAAGATAATCATACACAATTGCACAATAACACAAGATATGTTAACTAGGGAACCTCTTGAAAAGAGTAAACCCCGGTGGGAATGATGCCCACAAAATGATGCACTAATATGAAAGTTCCTTGTTAGAGGATGGACCCTATTAGGAGTCTTATGAAATACATTCAGTACATATAAATCCCTATTAGGAGATTTTGAATCCCTGTTAAAAGATTCTAACCTGGTTAAGAGTTTATGGAAGACAGAAGGACCCACTACCCAAATAGCTTCAAGGAAAGATCTCTGAACCCACTGTCCAAAAGACCTTAGAATTATTCAACAAAATAATATGAAATATATTACCTCCTTCACACTATGCCAAAACTACACTCTCTGCTACACAAGATCACAATTCCAGATCTCTATACTCACAAGTCTTCCTTCCTCACTGAATTAGCTCTTTTCTTCACTTCATGCATATATTCACATCTCAATCTTCACAGTACACATTAAAATAAGGAAAAAATTCCTTCTTATATACCAAACTCAAATAATTACAAATGAGTCAGTCCTCAAATACAAAATAATAAATTCTACACGCTACACATAGAATTCACAAAAATTGTCGGCTTCCAGTTACTGTAACTTTCTCCAAACATATCCTAAAATTTTGTGTTGTGAACCATGTCATCATTAATGAGTCTCCAACATCCTTTTAACTATGCAAAATCAGATTCCATCCCAGCTAAGAGATATCCTCCGATTTCTGAACATCGCTACACAGAAACACTGTCTAAACACTACTTTCACCAAAATGCTCATAACTCTTACAAATGAATGAATTTCTTTTTACACTATTAACCATAGGTTAATAACACACCAAAGAACATACCATCAACTATGCAAAATCCAATCTACAATACAACATATGTGCAAAACAAAACTGTACCTACTTTCTTGCTAATATCCAGAATATCACTGTGTTGACATCAATGACAATCCAAGTCATGAATGCAACAACAACTGCTACAGAATGACTACCAAAACACTTTTCATTCATTCCTAACACTTTATCAAACTATGATTGGCAAGTTAATGTACATAGTTCACAGTAGGCCAAATATAGCACATGCTATGGGAATTGTTGCAAGATTTTCTGCTAACCCTAGAGAATGACACATGATAGCTACAAAAAGGATCTTAAGATACTTGAAGAAAACAAAAAATTATGGATTATGGTATTCTAAGGAAGGGAAGTTTGAACTGAAATTTTACACTAATGTTGATTGGGCTGAAAATGTGGATGATAGAAAAAGCACCACGAGCATTTTTCTTTGGTGAAAGACTTATAACTTGGACAAGTAAAAAGCAGGCTTGTATTTCTCAATCTACAGCTAAAGCAGAGTATGTTGCTGCTACTACCAACTGTTCAAACATTTCATATATCAAACAAGTGTTGGAAGGAATGAATGAGGTAATCACTGACCTGGTGATTATATATTGTGACAACACTAGTGCTATTAATATTTCAAAGAATCCTATGATGCACTCTAAGACAAAGCATGTATCTATTAAGTATCATTACTTAAGAGAACAAGTGAAAGAGAAGAAATTAAAGTTGGAATTTGTCACATCTAAAGAACAACTTGCAGATATTTTTACAAAGCCCTTACCGAAGGACACATTTGAATACTTGAGGACTAGACTTGGGGTTCATCCCCTGTCTATTAGTCACTAAGGTGATCTGGATGTTGCATCAACCAATTTTTATCAGAAGATCATTCATGTTGATGCAACATAGTTCACACTTTGAATCATGTTCAAGGTTGTGATTAAGTTTGATAACTTGAACTGATGAGAAATCAGTATACAGAGATACAGAGGAAGTACTGAACACCACAAAGAGTTACTTGGCTACTACAGAGCTGATTGTTTATTTTTTTCTTTGGGATTGCTATCAAAGGGAGAGATAAACATATGAAATGAAATGGAACAAGCACCAATGACAATTATCTAAGGGAGAGTATTGAAGATCATTTACAAAGAATAGAAGTAGGAACAGGAGAACTGAAAAGATCACAACTACAGAAAGGTAAAGCTGTATTACTCAATGCTGGTTAAGTAACATAGTGATTAAACATATTAAGTCTATTCGACTTACAACATTTGTTCACAAAGTTGTAGAATGTATGTTTGGTATGTGTATGGTACATTTCATATTACTTGAAGTTGCCATCAATGCCAAAGGGAGAGATTGTTGGACTACAACTGATTTGGAATCTAATTGAAGGATCTGTGATTACAAGATCACTAAGAAGTTTCTGATTAGATATGTAATATGATTAAATTAGTATTATGTTTTCATTGATGTCAACTAGTTTGATACCACTTATCTTGTAAGTTACTACACTGAGACATCTGAAGAAAAGTGGAAAAGAGATAAAGAATAGAGAAATCTACATGAGGAAAGATGTACATGACAGATGAGGATAAGGAACACATTGAGTAACTTTTTGATGAGTCTATGACTTGATGATACTGACTTCATTATGTTGCATTCATCTATAATGAAGTATATAGCTGAAAGACACAAAGCAGTGTTGTCGGTAAATGAAGCATTTCTAGTATACACCAGTGGAGTGTAGTATACCAGCCACAGTATTAATCAAGCAGTGTTCACCGATGCATTTCTTTGTTAACCGAGCAGAACAGAATGAATTAAATGTTTAGTTTAGCCGATAAGATTGATGAGTTGGCAAGAGTATAACATCAAGGTAACAGATAATGTTTGTTACGCAAATCAACAACTGAAAAAATTCAAAGAAGATCTAACGAAGTAGATTGAAACATGTTATTGACATAAGTACCAAGAAATTTTAAGCTACAAAATCTATGAATATGATTAAGCGGCAAAATCTAATGGTGGAGAAGAAAATGATTTACTCGTCTATATAAGAGAATAGAATCTCTTTATGAAAATGCAAGGAAGAAGAAGAAGCTACAGGATTATCGCGTGAATAAGGTTTCATGCATTTTGATCATACTGGTTAGTGAGAATCAAGCTGCAGAGCAATTACTGAGCTACAGCGAGCAGTTACCAACAGACAGTAAGTTGACACAGTATTGAATCTGAAGTGAATTATTGATCAGAAGGATTTGAATGAACTAAATATTGATTTGTAATCTGCAATTGAAGTTGTATTAAGGCAAGTCATTTTACTATTACATATTTAACCATTGTATATAGTCTAAATCTCTTAACCAAGTGGACTCTGAAATTTTTATGATGTATCATTCATAGAATGAACATTGTTATCCTGTCAACCCCATAGTGAATGCTAGTTGGATGATAACTTCTAGTCTAAAATCCTCTAACAAGGTCACACCTGACAGTGTGTTTGTAACCTTTAACAGAGTTGGGTCTTAACCGACCTCACTTTAGAAGAGTGAACAATTTTGGGTTGCCGGTCCCAGGCGGTTTTTCCCTTTACAGGGTTTCCATGTTAAATCTCTTGTGTTATGTGTTGACTGTGATATTTGTTTGTTATCATACTTTGCATGTTACATATTATATTTGATCAGTAAATAGTTATAAGTATTAGACTAGTAATTGGTAAAAGCATAGACAGTAAGAGTTATTATTGCTTACCGACGAGTAGAAATAGAAGAAATTTGTTTTGGATTATACATTTTGTATTGGGACACTGGATAACTGATTCACCCCCCTCTCAGTTATTCTAACACAACATTGCTGATTTGTATGAGTATCATGAACCTGATGAAGAAATGATAGTACCGAATGATTATCCTAAGAAATAGATAGAAGAAGTTGAGCATGTTTTGGAGCAAATAATTGACAAAAGTACAAGAGGAAAACATTATATGGAATATATGGTAAAGTGGAAGAATAGACTGATTGAAGACAGTGCATGGATTTCACAATCTGAGTTGGATGTAGTTTAGATCATACCTACTTCATGATTCAGAGAATCATTTTCAAATAACCCCAGGTGTCTGATGTAGGAGCATCTTGGGTCCTTGGCAATTCTATGTCACCAAAAACATATTTGTGTTTTTCTCTATGTTGCTCGGTTCCTTCTTTGACCAAGTTGTTTCAGTGTTGCTCACTTTCCTTTGTTTATCGGTGTTGGTCGGTGAATTTCCCTAGCACTTGGTGATGCTTGTCTAGCACTCAATTACCTTTCTTACGGAGTTGTTTATTTGGATTTATGTTGAGGCTGACTCTTGCATTTAGATTTGGTCATGGATTTAATGTTGGTATCTATCATTGGGAAGCATGTGGACCTAGATCTAGTCATTCCTTCTGTTGATGGTGGATCTGAAGGCCGACTTGATTTGGTAGCCTCTTGTATAAATATAGTTGTTTGGTTAGATTTTAGGGAGTCACATTTTGGAGATCAATTTTAGAGGATAGAAGATAGAAGATTAGAGATTATTGGCAGATCCTTGCATGTTGTAGGAGAACTATACTTGATTGTAATATCTTTCCTAAACTGGGAAGGCCTTACAACCAAACATTTATGAATCAATTGAAGATAATATATGAAAATTTTTGCATTCTCTCTCTCACTTGTGTGTTTGTTGCTTCCGCATGTGATCTCTACAAGGTGGATCTGGTTAGGGTGTGCCTTTGGCCCCTCTACCCATCCTCCTTGCATCACTTGGGAAGGTGAAGCCCCTATATAAGATTTTGATGGAGGAGCATCTTGGGTTCTTAGTGATATTACATCATCTTAGAGGAATTTCCTTGTCATCTGATGAAGTTCCTTATTTTGGGTCATTCTCAAAGATTTTGTGTACGGTCGATCTATGGAGATATTTGGCATGTGCAATGAAAAGGGTTTGTTCCTTTCTATTCATGGAGGCTATTTATATGATCATACCTCTTTAATTGGTGTGGATTGTGAGATATGGTATGTTCTTTACCAATTGGTCAAGTTCTTCATGTCACTAGTTCAGTTGTGCTCACTGGTTGATTATCGAGGATTATGGTGGGGTTTCTGATCGATGGAACCAAATGGTGTGGATATCGAGGTGGAGCTATATGTATGGATGATTTGGTGGTTGGATCAAGCCTTGTAAATTTAATAAATATTTTAATTTTTTTAGGATCTAGGTCAACTTGGTCTTATATATTTGTCTTGGGATATGTAATATTAAATGTCAACCTATGGTGGCTAGTATGCATAACTTTAGGGCTTGCGATTGTAAGAATGGGGAGTAGCTGAGTAGAAGAGAGATGAGAGAGGATAGATATGGGGTTTGATAGATCAAAATGAGGATCTGAGATTCATTTCATTATATATGGTTGTAATTGAGAAGGCCTTACAACCCAGCATGTTTGAAGTTAGTTTGATGTAATTTGATGTTACCTAATAATAAAGCCATTGTTATTTGTTTATATCTTTGTTGTGATTTTATTTTTTAGGGTTTGTTGACTCTTGTTTCAACATTGGACATTTCCTTTGGATACTTCTCTGGTCTTTTCTACAACAAGTGGTACCAGACATGGTTTGATCTTGTGGTGGCATTAATATTCCAATGTCTAAACTTGTGAATCTTTTGGGTCATTATTTGTGAGGTGGCAGAGTGTATACCTGACTTGCATCAACAAAGGGCTTGCAAAAGGTGGTTGAAAGGGATTTATTGCTAGAAGGTTGAGTTGTTGTGATGATATGAGTGATTTGTGGATCTTGGAGTGATAGATGTTTTTTCTAGAGCTTGTGAATCTGTGAACGACTTGCTATGGGATGGAAAAAAGTGGATCTCACCTGCGCTTTCTATGGATTCATGAGAGATGTATCAAAAAGAAGGTGTTACTAGTTATGAACCCAAGAAGTAGGTGAAACCCTTCAGAAATCCCATTATTGGTGGATAGATTGCCAAATTGAGGCAATTTTTGAAGATGTTAAGTAGATCACCGACTGTGGGGCAACTGAAATCTTGCAATCAGATCATCGATCCAAGGTAGTTGCACCTTGGGAGAGAAGGGAAGAAGTTGATGAGAAAGGTTGATTGGTTGGTTTAAGATAGGGTCTTTAGATGACTTGAGAGAAGCTAGAGGAAATTGATGGTAAGATTGAGGAGACTAGGAGGTTTAATTGTAGTTGATATTTACCGATTCAGAAGAGGATTATTTGGCCTCTGAAAAGGCTTATTCATGAAGAAAAATAAAAGTTAAGGTTGTTTCTGAAGAGGTAAATGTTGACCTTTTTGAGGTTGAGGTAGTAGATTGAGTTATTTTTCATGATCAGATGGTTGGGTTTGATGTGAAAATTGTAGAGCATCTTGTTGTTGATAATGAGATTGCTGACAATGTGGAGGAGTTACCTTTTTCAAGGGTAATGTTGAGGAAGTTGGCATTGATGAACTTTTTGATAGGGTTTTCATTGGAACTGATAATCTCATTATTGATGAGGAGTTACAAATTTGATTGTTCCAGCTAGATGGTGTTACTTGTGTTGCATAATTATAGATGGTGGCTAATGATATAGAGGTGGCTGATGAAGATGGTGGACATCCTGAAATCCTTATTTCTAATAAGCTAATGGTGGAAGGTGACAAGTTGCATGATTTGTTTGTGAAGGAGAATACAGATCTGATGCATTGTGCTAAGGATGCTAATTAATTTTTTTCTATTAGTAGGTGTGTTGACTAGTTGGTTGTAGTGTAAAGGATTCAAAGGGTTGATTGGAGGAAGAAAATGTTGCTTGTGTATAGGTTTATCTTTTCACCTTTAAGGATTGGGAAATTGATGGTCAAGATGAAGTTGTCTTCAAAATTTATTGTGGCATCAAAGTGTGAGGCACACTTTTCTATTTACCACAAGTGTTTGATGTAGGATCATCTTGGGATCCTGATGATCTTACATCATCTTGGAGAAATTTACTTGAGGTCTGATGAAGTTCCCTATTTGGAAAATTTTTAGAGATTTTGTGTGGTCAATCTGTGAAGATCTTTGGTATGTGAGATGAAAAGGGTTAGTTCCTTGTTATTTATGGAGGCTATGTATATGATCACACCTCTTCAGGTAGTGTGGATTGTGAGATATGGCATTTTCTTTGTTGATGAGTCATGTTCTTCATGTCACTAATTTTGTTGTGTTCACTGATTGATTATTGAGGATTGCGGTGGGGTTTTTGATTGATAGAACTAAATGACATGGACTTCAAGGTGGACCTATCTGTGTGGTTGACTTGGTGGTTAGTGTTGGTGTTTGAAAATGCTTACACCACTTAGGGTTGCCAATATGCCTTGAGACTAATGTTAGAAGTGGTTAATTCCAAGTATGAGAGCTCTGCAAGACAACTGGACCAACTATAGGGTCTTAATATGCCCTCTTCTACTTTTGGCTCTGCAAAACCAAGGTGGGTGCACCTAATCCAAAGAAAACTCCACTCACTACACACCTTATACTTCTGGATTCATAAAGTAGATCATAGTAAAGGATTACTAAATACTAACCAGGTATTCATTGAATCAACTCTACTATGCAGGGTAAAATGGTCTTGTGAAGGGTATTACTACTATCAACCAAATAATGAAAAAAGACTTGAAATGGTGTTGATATTCAAAGATGCAGGAAATAGCCAAAACCCATCAAACACTGAACTCAACTAAATGTACTAATCCTTGATCAGTGCCATTATCCATTGCAAATCATCAAATGCAAGTATAGAAACATGAACCAACTACTGTCAAAGACTCAAAACCATAAATACTACTATTCCAGCCCATCCACTACTTATAAGATCCTTCTGTAGATGAATCTAATGAATCTATGCCCTATCCAAAGTATTTTTCACTTGATCCTAGATCAAGAACTAAAGACTAGAACATATGCAAAGGTAACCCTATGCAATGGACCAGAAAATCCAAAACTCATAAGACTGACACCAAGGAGAGACATGAAAGCTTGAAACAATTATATTAAGTATGATGAATCATGTACATGTCTATACCAGAGATGAGGCAACCACTTCAATAACCTAAAAAAGATGCAAAGAAATTCTATTTAGCCTCCTACAATGCGACAGAGTTTACTACTTCCCACAGGAACCAAACAGAATGGAACCCTTACAAAGTCAAAACTTCAACCATTTATACCACTAGCTGCCTTGGAATCCCAAAGATAGGATGCAAAAAGCTTTGGACAGCTAGGGTATAGGTTACAACAGCTAAATCTAAAAACTCACTGGAGGGAAAACCAACACCAATCTGTCAGAAACAAGAATGATCCACAAGAAAGATAAAATCTTCAAATCTGTACCCAAGATCACAAATTCATCATGAATAACAGTCTGACCAGACCATCAAAATACCTTGAGCTGACAAAAACTATCCTCCCCACACGACAAAACATCTACAAGCAATCATCCAACTCACTGGACCACACTGCAACAATCGATGCCACCAACCAAATCAAGAAATGACCAGAAAACCATAAATTTAGGTACCTTTGGTCGCTACAGATCCTCAGGAAAATCAAATTTGAAATAAAATGGTCACCATACATTTCATGGGCTTTATGTTCCTTAACTATTTGCCCTTAGTCACGCAATCACGTGGTCATCAACTTAACTGCCATAGGAAAATGGGTTTCATCTTATGCTTGGTCGCATGATTGCAAGACACCCTACTCACCCTTACGATCATGTGACTGCAATCACTTAGTCATGAAACTACAATCACAAACCCACTCAGAAGTTTGAATTTGAAATGCAACGGTCATCCTCAGGGTGCTAGCAATCTATCAACAGTCAACATTTGAACTGAGATTAACTTTATATCACCACCGTTTGATTCATTTACTTTTCTCAGGCCGACGTGCTTTATATTTCTTTAAACAAAATCAATGGTCATCATTACACCATGATGCTAAAAGTCAAGCATCTCACCTCAGTAGTATAGCGACAACCACACAATCTTCACAGACTTGTAGACACTCCACATCCTTTGAAAATTGTGGCCCCACTAACAACATCCAACTCATCACCCCACCGACCAATCAAAACTAAGCACATCACCGAGCAAGCGGCCCCAGTTTATCTGGTGAACAGGCGACCGAAGAACTTTTGCCAGTTCATGAAATACTTTCCACCATCACTAAAAAACTTAGCGATCACATGACCACTATTCGCTGAATCACCAAATAAATTAGGGCATCGCCAAAACATTACGCGAGCCAGCAAACAAGAAGAAAATTTGTTGGGCTGCTAAATATTTTATCACAACTACCAAAGACACCAAGAAATTCAACCGGGCCCACGCAGGAAGATCCACGGCCGTCTCATAATCTCATAGACCTGACACACTTCATAAGCTTTTACGCCAGCCCTTGATTTTATACGGATGTTAGGTCCCACTGCACTTATCTGCCAATGGGCCCCAAGTGACAGATGTCAACCGGTCGCATGGTCGCATGTCAAAAATTTCTAACATGTGATCATGCGACAACCAATGAAAACATGTACCTTTGCTTCCTTTCTGACATCGAGACCAGCATCGAAGAAATGCCTGAAACAAGCAAGATCACTGGCAGGTGCATGATCTCATGAGCATGGAATATTCCTTATGCTCATATGCTGACCGTTGATCTCCTCCCTTTGCTGCTTGAAGAATCTGGCCCCACCAACCATCGCACTTGCGCACTTAGGACTGACGAACAAGGAGTGCCAGCCAAAGGGAAGAAATGTGAGGTCGAAAACACACAGGGTTTTTAGCAAAAGATCAAAAACATCTAGGGTTTTCATGCAGACCCAAAGATAGCAGGGAGACCAAAAACATCATGGGTTTTCAAAAACATTGTAGGTTTTGACACTTAGGCAAATTTTGAAATTGTTTCCTGTAGACCTTAAAACTTGAATATCTCCCTGGGTTTTGCAATTCAACACGTGTAATTTGGACTAGAGCTTGGTGACACAATGAAGAACACAGGGCTAAGAGCTCAAACCATGAAACACTATGGATTTTCATCGCAAGATAAAATTGTGACTGCAGGCATGGCAAGACAACATTACAAAACATTTGCAGGGAACAGGCCATTTTCAAAGAATTTTGCATGAACCAGAAAATGGACTAACAGTTAGATTGTGCTCGATGAATTTATTAAATGCTTTAATTTATTTAGGATCTAGGTTGACCTAGTCTAATCATTTGTCTTGGGATATGTAATATCTTGAATGTTGACCTATGGTGGCTAGTATGTATAAATTTAGGGCTTTCAATTGTAAGAAGGGGGAGTGGTTGAGTAGTAGAGAGATGAGAAAGGATAGCTCTAGGGTTTGATAGCTAATAATGAGGATCTAAGGTTATTTCATTGTATATGGCCATAACTGAGAATTCCTTACTATTGGACTAATCACTAATGTCCCCCTTCAGGATTCATGACATAGTTTAACAACCTCTTGTATCTTCTATATGTCTCTAGTGGCTTTATCAGGCATTAAAAGGTTGATCTTTTGGTGTAACAAAAACTGCTAGTTGTAACACCTATAGCCTAACATGTTTGAAGTTAGTTTGATGTAATTTGATGTTACATGATAATAATCTATTTTTATTTGGTTATATCTTTGTTGTTCTTTTCTATTTTTTTCTATGTTGACTCTTGTTGCAAGATTGGACATCTCCTTTGGAGACTTCTCCGATCTTGTCTGAATCAAATTCCTAAATTATTCCTCCATAACTCCCAAATTACAACCTCATAAGCAACAAGACAACCATTCATCTTGAATGAAACACAAAACCTCTTACCTGCCTCCACAAATGTGTTAGGAATAGTCCCAAGAGATAACTGAGAGAGGGGGGGGGAGGTGAATCAGTTATCTACAAGATTCAATTCTTTATCCAATTAAGAATACTTAAACATAAAGCATAAACACAATGAAAGAACACATGAACACAAAACCAATATTTTGGTTATAGGGAAACCCAAATAGGTAAAAACCTCGGTGGGAATTGACACCCAATAATATTCTGCACTAGTGTATTATGATCCTTGTTAGAATATCCTTAACCCTGTTAGGAGTTGCTTTACAATATATTTAGTACAGTAGACCTGGTCAAGGGTCAGACCCTGTTAGGAGTCTTTTAAAATTTTCCCTGTTATGAGAGAGGACACACTATCCAAGAGCACACTACTCAAAGGGATAAAGGCTACAACCTTCTATTTAACAGATACACACTATATCTGGATCTTGGTAAACTACGCTTTGACCTGCTATCTGGATCAGTTCCAATGTATAGCACAAATACTTTACTTGGTCACATTGACCTTCTTTTGATGGCTCAACACTTCACACACTTTACTCTTCTCTACTTAATCAACTATGAACCACACTCAAGCAATCACAAATGAATGTCTATAAATATCTTTCCTCTAAATGATATAATCAAGTTGGCTTGTTAGAACCACCTTGAAATCATATTAGAGAAACCATAAAAAACTCCAATAAACATTTTGTTGCCTCTACTATGCACGCAACATATTCTGGGACCTGTCTAATAAGATAATTGTAGACACATGCTACACACTGTTAGCTCTACCAAAACAACTGGATCTTTCTCCTGAAGCTTAATTACTTCATGCAATCTTAACCGAACATCAATAACTCTCCTTTAAGCTTAAATCCATGGGTGCATACCCACAGGATAGGCGCAACTCCAGAACCAACAAAATCTATGTCGGCTCTTTTGAACAAACATAGGAAACTGCTACTGGTGAATAGCGAGTACATAACTTCACTTCTATTGATTATTAGACTATGCATCCATAACTAAAACATCACTAACACTTCTTCAACATATATCCAAGCGCGCAAAGCTCCATGATAACTATACGGACAACCATACACATAACACTGTCTATTATTCTGTCAGGAACATTACTGACACAAGCTGTTATATAACTGTTTGTACTAACAGTTAACCTTTGCACCCATGATACCATCCTAATCTCATGTCCATGCTACATATACTAAAAGCTTATTGCATAAGACTTCCATGCATGCTACTTTCCATATGTTTTCATTAATGACAAACATACAGTCAGTACTGGCCTACTGGAAAATCTCCAACAATCTCCCCCTGTGGCATTGATGACAACATGTGGAATGAAAAACCACCACCAACCCAAATGAACATTTCTTTTTATAACATTCTCCCTTTCCTCTTCAAAACTCCCCCAAAGATGAATCCTCCATCTGTTGCAATAATTTTCAATATTCTCCATTTCTTCAACTGAACTGCTGTCATAACTGAATGTTGCTCCCCCTTAGTATATTACCCCTCCTTTTTACTTCTGCTTTTGATGATACTGTATATTACTTCCCCCTTGACATCAATGGAAAAAGGTGCCATTCATTTTAAGCATCGGTACTACTTCTGATGTAGAGTAGTCAACCTTCCATCAGTCCTTAAGGACTGATGCCTTTCATTCTTTCTTCTAAGTAGAATCAGGGAAGGGAATTACTCCCAACTTCTCCCTGAGATACTCAAAAGTATCCTTAGGCAAGGGCTTTGTGAATGTATTTGCCAACTGATCTTTAGCACTCACATAGTCCAACTTCACTTCTTTATTTACCACTTTATCTCTTAGGAAGTGATACTTGATCTCAATGTGCTTTGTCTTTGCATGCATCATAGGGTTCTTCAACATATTGATAGTGCTAGTGTTAACACAGTGAATAATAATAGGATAATCAATCTGAATTCCAAAATCCTTTATCATCTTCTTGATCCAGGGTAAGTGCACAAAGATGGGGGACCAAAAAAGGGGGTATAAAATGCCACTTTTTTCCTGAAATCAGCAAACTCTGAACTTCAACAAGAAATTGGAGATAGTTAGGCTCAAAATTTTAAGATGTGACAAAAATAAGAGTTGTAATACTCTGAATCTAGTTCCTAAACTACTAAATTATTTTGAAAATGGTGCAGATTAAGGCCCTCAAAAAGGGGGAGCACAAAAACTGGTCCTAATTTTTGTGCAAAAACATAACATAGCATCCGGTGTGCTCCCCCTAAAATGTTTACTTTTTTTTTGAATTTTTTAAATTTCTCTAGTGAAAAGTTAGCTAACACCATGTAGTTTATCCAAGATTTTTTTGGTAATTTTTTTATGAATGTATAATATTTGATGAATTTACGAAGTGCACACATCTTGAAAACATGAAATTTCTATGTGCTCCCCCTAGAAATCATTTAAAAGCAATTGAAAATCAAATTTTCTTTTTTTTTAAAGTGTGTAGAATGGAGTCTAGTTTCTAAAAATGTAACTTATTGCAAAATTCAATGAACGAGCCAAAATCTATGCCCAAAATACTGCATGTTGGTTTTTTACAAAAAATGGACATACACACAAAAGAAATTAGAGTTGAAAAACTTAACATAATCAGAATTCAAAATAAATTATATGCTTAGATAACTAACAGAGAGATCTACAATAACACGTTGTTTGATTTTTATGTTCTTGAGCCACGAGTAAACCTAACGAGGAGCACACAAAAAAGATGCCATTTTTTGTATGTCTGCTGGAAAACATGTCTCAGGCCTATTTAATTCATCCAAGCCTTTGGGTTGGATCTCCAAGGAAAATCCAAACCTTAGGATTGGTAAATTCAAGTCCTTTACAAAGCGTGCACGCCATACAGGGCATGCACACTATGTAAATTTATGAATTTCATAGCGCGCTCGCACTATGAAAGTCATAAATTTACATACTACACAAGCCCTATAGGGAATGCACTCTCTGTAAGACAAAGATTCATATCATGATGAAAAATAGTCAAAATAAGAGGGAGAGAGATAGAGAGAGACAAAGAGAGACAGAGACAGAGATAGAGAGAGACAGAGAGAGAGAGCTCTTTGTCTCTCTCCCTCCCCCATACTCTCTCTCTCTGTCTCTCTCTCTCTCTCCCCCTTATTACTCTCTCCCTCTCTCCCTCTCTCCCCCTTATCAATCTCTCTCTCTCTCACCTTCTCACTCTGACATTTTATCTCTCTCTCTCTCTCTCTCTCTCTCTCTCTCTCTCTCTCTCTCTCTCTCTCTCTCTCTCTCTCCTCTCTCTCTCCTACTCTCTCCCTTTTGCATCTCTCTCTCTCTCTCTCTCTCTCTCTCTCTCTCTCTCTCTCTCTCTCTCTCTCTCTCTCTCTCTCTCTCTCTCTCTCTCTCTCCTATTCTCCCTCTCTATCTCTCCTTCCCCTTCTTTCCTACTCTCTCCATTGTCATGCCCAAAACTAGGGCAAAACACACACAATTTTTTTTATTTATAACAGACTCATACTACTAGGTTGAAACATAACAATAGAGAAAACCTCAACCTATGCACTCAACTCTTAAGGAAATTCAAGGCATGCGCTGGCTTGCCGACATTCCCTAACTTGTCAGGTGCACTATGCCAAGAGATCTCAACTAGAGTTAATTGTCAAGGGACTATACGGGAAAAATCCCTAAGTTAGGTTTCCCATAAACATAATAGGCATCATTACAAGAATAAAAGATTAAATTAATAGAAGAATTAAATTTAACAGAGTTTAAGAATAATTAAATAATGTCACCATTATTAAAATAATAATTGATAAGGGTAGATAATATACTTAGGTTACCTAGAGATAATAATTTAATTAATCCCCTTAAGGAATTAAAGACTTCGATAATATAAAAGGCCATTTAATTAAAAAGGAATTAACAAAATTGAAAGTGCATTAATTAATTAGCACCCACTAAATAAATAACATTTTATCAAATAAAAGAGGGCCAAATAAACATACTAATATAATTACTATGGAGATAAGTTATTTAAATACACTTTATTCCAAAATCAAATCAAATCCTGAAGTAATAGGAAAGGCACAAAAGAATCAAAAGACTATTATTAAAAGATATACTACACAATTTAATGAATTAAAATAGGAGAAAACACAAGTCAAACATATTAATAATCCATAACTCATTAAAGGGAAATAAATTCAAAAATATTTAAAAAGAGAAAATCTCCTAGCCCTAACCCTAATCCGAAATTAGGGGTTATCCTTATTACAACTTGGCATGGGACCCAAGTTTCCATTATTGAAGGGTTTAACAAGATTGCATCAAAAGGCCATGAAAACTCTGTAACCCAAGGTGAGTATTCACCCAAGCATGCACAGGTGCATATACACACAAGTGTGTATACACCCCTGTGTAGACTTGAGTAAATACCAGGGGTTACAACAAGAAGAGTTCAATCAACCAAAGGCAAGGGGTTAGCAAGGTTAGATGGTAAAATTTTATGCCTCCAGGCTTACATCTTGGATTTTATTTGGTTAGATTTTCTAGAAGGTTATAATAGTTTGGTGGATGCAAACCATTATGGCTGACATTACGAATCCAAGTTTATTCATTTAGTTTCTCAATCTGACATCAATTCATTTTATCTCTGTTTAGATTACAATTTATGATTGAACCAATTTGTACTAAATAGCAAAGAAGAGTCTAATAAACTAGTAGCATTATCAAATATAAGAAAAAAACTTAAATTAATACTTATGCTAAAGATGGGAAACAAAAAATTGCATTCATCTCTTAGCATAGAATAAGTCCTAAATTTCATCAGGCTAAAATGCTTAAAGAAAGAAACTTAAACTATATTATTTAAGCTTTATAAGAAAGAAACTTAAACTATATTATTTAAGCTTTATAAGAAAGAAATCTATAATCTTAAGAATAGAACCTATTAATAAAAGGAATTATTACATGTGACAATGAGAACTCGGTGAATAAAGAAATGATTGCAAATTTCATTTTATATCCTAACACATAAATTTGATGCCGATGAAAAGCGTTCCGTTAATACATTGTTATATCAGAAATAAGTCAGAATCTCTTCTCGTCGCACACAAAAAAGTATGGTGGCCGCCTAATAACCGCTGGAGGGGAGAAAGGGGGCCTCTCGCAGTGCTCGGGCCACTATGGCAGAGGACCTAGCAGCTAACGGCAGTGGCTTGGCCACTGCTTGTAGTGGCCTTAGCCACTAACGACAGTGACCCCGCCACTGCTTGCAGTGGCTGTCGCTACCGTGGCTGAGCCTCCTATGTGACAGCGGTCGCCGCTAGGTTTAGGGTTTTGAAACCTAATGATAGTCATGCATACGCTAAACATATTTAAACTTTTTATATTATTTTTGGTGCAAACTATGAATGATATTTGATTAAAACTTGCGAATATAACTACAATACTTTTAGTGGTTAAAACGATTACAAAGGCTTTGTTGCTAAGAAATTTCGCCTTACAATAATAATGCTTGGGTAAGTTTTGGTTTGAACGCAACATATAAATGCATTTAAATGAATGTCGAATCGATAGAAATGAGATGTGCTAATACATAAAAGTATGTATGGCCAAAAAAAAACTTATTTATATTTGTATACGTATATTATGGAAACGAGCATATATAATATGAAAGGGTATTAATGTACATATATATAGCCAAGTATATATATATGTACATTAATATGATAACCTGGATATGTACAAAGGGTAAGGGAATAATAAATAAAATTAAGAACTTTCTACCTATCATACATCTATAATCTAAAGTATTCTGAAATTTAATAACTTTTAGGTATATAAATAATTAGATCAAAAACATTTAAGGATTGACCACTTCTTCGAGATTAAATTAATCTATTCTCTTCTTTTTGATACACAAAATGTATATATGAAATTAAATCTAGGTACAAATATAAAGATTATCTTCTAAGAATGAATGATAGAACCCTTCTTCCTAAGTCACACAATTAAAATGCTTGGACATTTATCTATCTGATAATATTCATAAAATGACAATAAATCTTTTCTTTATGGGGGAACTTAAAGGAAATACATGAATCATATTTTGAATACATACTCAAAAAAAGGAGATAACTTTACGCATTCCCATACACTTCATCTATTTTAAAACAACTTTACTAACATGTCCTTACAATATAAGGGTAGATCAAGTATCTTTCTCAAAAAACATTTAGTTCAATAAATGAAGGATAAATAAATAATTAAACCTATTTCATGTTACAAGCATTTTAAATTCTAGGCCTTTTAACATAGCCTTAATAAAACTACTTTCACAAGGGCTCAAGCCGAATAACCAATTAACATATAGCAGATAGTTCCAATCTTCCATCTAGCTCCAAGAAAATCAGCAAGATAAGACTTTCAAAATCTGCAAGAACAAAACAAATGGACCATGGAGGCTCACCTCCCAATCTAGGCCACTTCATGGCCACCCCCGAGCTAGGGGAAAACAAAGATGGATAGGGGTTTTAACATGCATACTTAAACACATAACAAACAAAACCAACAACAAACTTAAACATCAAATTCCCTTTCCCAAGGCTTAGCACAACATGAGTCACCTTAAACCCATAGTAGGGGTGAAGGTGGAAGCTACTCAACTAGGAGAATGCCACAATACAATAGAAAACCAGCCTTCAACAAGGCCCCAAAATCTGCTCAAGATGCCTTCACAAGGCCATAGAACATCCATCCACCCTTCTCATACTCATCACAATAACAACACCCTTATGACCCCCAAAAGTATACACAAAGATGACACATGGATGCCCATACATCCATGCCTTATCCCCTTGCTCCTAGAGGAAGGACTCTACACTAGAAGAGTAGTCCCAACTTTTTCCCTTCACCCATCAAGGCTCTCTTCCCTCCCAAGGGTGAGCTTGGCCTTGCACACCCCAAGAAAACAATACAACAATAAAAGAAGATACACAACATGCAAAGACAAGAAGCAATAAACTTAACATAAATAACTAGCATTCATACAAAATAGAAAAGGAAGTAGAATGTACATAGCATTAAGAACAAGAGAAATCAAGATCCAACCTTGATCCAAGCTTATGGCAAGAGGGTTGAGATGAGCTTTCCAACAAGTCTCCTCCTTTCCTCTCCAACACCAAAATCCTCCAAGAAAACAAGAACAAATTTTCACAATTCTCACAAGTCTCCAAAATTGGAGAGTGGGCAATTACCCACCAATTTTCCCTCCATCTCCTTAAGAAGACAAACCCTAAACCTTTCAAAACAAAAGAGGGAATTTCAAATTCAAAATTCAAAATGAAGAGTGGGCTTGACATGCCTCTTCCAATTTCGTCACTTTTCAAAAGAGCATCTTTTGGAAGGCAAAAATAGTCAAAATGCATCACAATGGTCAAAATTTTAACCCCAACATATGGCACCACTATGGGGTAGTCTATTTTTAACCTCCACTACCTTAAATGGTCACTAAATGCCACTCAAAAGACCACTCAAAGATTGAATCCAAAAATGAAAGAGATTCCCACTCATGGCCCCTAAAATAGAGACCACTCACACACATTAAACACTTGGACATGCCAACTCACATGACATGTGTCAATTGACACCACAAATAAATCACATTACACACAATACACATGGCATGCCAAGTAGACTAAATAAATAAGTGAAATAAAAATAATTCAATAATTACACTCATGCATCACTTTACAAAAATTACACTTTACAATGAGGTTAATTTCTCCCCTTGGAGATAACCTTGGCTTAACATGATTTTACAAATATCCATCTCTGATTTCCCCTAATATATCCATGGTCTTACCTAGACACTTGACAAAATATCAGTAGCTCATGAAATGTCAATAACATATATATATATATGTATGTATGTATGTATGTATGTATGTATGTATGTAAATAAAATACATCTAAAATCACATTCTCAACATCATAAATTTCTAACTGCATTTCATAATAATTCTCATCATTTTCAACATAGTATTTCTAAAGCATATAATGTCAAGAATAAAATGATACATGCTAATTCACCTACATAATAATCATGATCATTTCTCATTAATTTTCCTAACATGAATGTAACATCAAGGTATCCTACTTAAATTGAAGATTTATCAATTACTATGCTCATGACCTAATAAATAGCATCAAAGTGAAAGTCCTATATCATCATCACTTAATCAAACTCTAGTACATCATATAGTCCAACTGCATCCACACTTTACCTCAAGAAAATCACCTACTTCCAATAATACCTCTCTAAATTTCAAATCAAGCTATTTCAAGAACATAAATATATCAAATAACCCAATTTATTAACCATGATTATCTCACATAAACTCTTCTTTTATAAACATAAAATTATGGCATAATATTCTAAATTAAATAATTCATCAATACCATAAGTCAAGATCAATAATCTAGCGTGAGAATTAGTCTTAAATTATTTACAAGCTACATTTCAAATGATTCACTTTTTTCTTGCATTGTTATAACATCAAAGTGTTCTATGTGAAACCTCCCATTCAACATCATGATCTAATAATCACTTTTCTATTAATACATGTCTCAACATAAAATAAATTCAAATAGTCCTTAAGTAAGAATTCATATCCAAATAGAAACATTTCAACATTTAGCAGTGGTACGCTCACACCTTCCCTACTACATTTCTTCTAGAGATTACATACACACATGAAACAATATTTGACTACATTAGAATATGTACATATTTCACCCTTTTACTATTTAAACTACCTTATTCCAATACAATTTCTATAAAACACACACTTGAAAGTATTATCACAAAGATCAGTTGAATTCAATTAATCTTTTTATTTTAAACATAGAGCATCCTAGGATTTTGGGTGTATAAGTAACATGAAAGAGTACATCACAATGGTATCAAATCTCTATCCAGTAGGATACAAATCATAATGCAACAACATAGCTTTCTAATTACCGAGTCCATCAAGCAAAAAGATAATACCAAGATAGAATCTCTTAAAACACCAGACATGACTTCGAAAGATAAACTCTTGATAAACATAAGAAAAATCCGGGAAAGAGCATCTCATGATGCCCTTGACCATTATGTGGGTAACAATCACTGCATCCATATGAATGACTCATCCCTACTCTAAGGTTCTCCAAAAATGTGATTCAAGACCATATCCTATGTCTCCTAGTTCTCACAAAACATCGATACACACTCCAAAACAATCCTCCTAGCAGATTCTCCCTCATATGGGACCAACATGACCTTACCCTTCGAGAAAGACAATTGAAAGCACACCATAAGGATATTTCCTCAAAAAGGGGGAAATGAGAGAGGCACTACATCCATTCTCTCTCTCTCTCTCTCTCTCTCTCTCTCTCTCTCTCTCTCTCTCTCTCTCTCTCTCTCTCTCTCTCTCTCTCCCTTCCCCTTCTCTATCTCTCCTTCCCCCTCTCTCTCTCTCTCTCTCTCTCTCTCTCTCCCCTTCTATATCTCTCCTTCCCCCCTCTCTCTCTCTCTCTCTCTCTCTCTCTCTCTCTCTCTCTCTCTCTCTCTCTCCCTCTCCTACTCTCTCCCTTCCCCTTCTCTATCTCTCCTTCCCCCCCCTCTCTCTCTCTCTCTCTCTCCTACTATCTCCCTTCCCCTTCTCTCTCTCTCTCTCTCTCTCTCTCTCTCTCTCTCTCTCTCTCTCTCTCTCTCTCTCTCTCTCTCTCTCTCTCTCCTACTCTCTCCCTTCCCCTTCTCTATCTCTCCTTCCCCCCCCCTCTCTCTCTCTCTCTCTCTCCTACTATCTCCCTTCCCCTTCTCTCTCTCTCTCTCTCTCTCTCTCTCTCTCTCTCTCTCTCTCTCTCTCTCTCTCTCTCTCTCTCTCTCTCTCCCTCCCTCTCCCCTTATATATATATATATCTCTCTCTCTCATCACCCTATATCTTTCTCTCTTTCTCCCTTCTCTCCTCTCTCTCCCTCTCTCTCTCTCTCTCTCCCATACCCTTTATATTTTCCCTTTTTCTTGTTTTACATAGGGCGCACACCCTTTAATAGTATTCATAACACTTTTTAGTGTTGCATAGGGCGAGTGTGCTATAGCATGCTCATGCTATGCAAAACTAAAATAAATGGTCTTGTTTGCCAAGGATCTTGTGAAAGTGGCCCACTTTTTCTATTGTTGTCTGAGTTCTGCATGTTATCTGACAAGTATTCACTTTTCATGGTGTTGATAGTGATAAAGAATCATATTCTATCAATTTTCACCATCTTTTTGTTTAAAAATCAACATTGAATTGTGAAATTCAATCATTATTACCGAAATTTATCGATTGAGGTAAGTTTTTTAACTTTTTACATGTCAAATGTGAATAAAGAGTGTTTTGGTTTAGAATTGGTATGATATAGACTTGTTCAATACATAATTTTCAATATAATTGTAATAAATTTATATTATAATTTGTCATATTGTAAGAGGTTTATATTATAATTTGACTTATTATTTTACATTTATATTATATTTTTAAAATTGTAATCAATTCATATGTAGAAATCATCATCATCATGCCAAGGAAATGAGAAAATAATTTAACACCAGAAGAGCATGAAAGAGACAAAGAGAAGAAAAGGGAAAGAATGAGATAACTTCGTGAACAAAAAAAAATAGATACCATAGAAGAAGATTTTTCTTTGGATGAGGAACATGAAACATCAATACAAAGTAAGAGAGAATTGGAATTGGAATAAAAAAGACAACAAATGAGAAACTTGGGTGAAACGAGACAATTGAATTATGAAGATGTGGGGACATCATCTTTGAGTTCCCAAGTTCAAGAGACATCATCATCCAATGTTCGAGGCACACCACTGTATCATATTGAAGGCACACCATTGTCTACTTCCGAAGGTGGAGGCACATCAATGTATCATGTTGAAGGTACATCATTGTCTACTTCCGTAGGTGTGGGCACACCCTTGTATCATGTTGAAGGCACACCATTATCTACATCCCAAGGTGTAGGCACAACATTGTATCATGTTGAAGGGACACCATTATCTACATCCCAAGGTGTAGACACAACATCATCTCATGTTGAAGGCACACTATTATCTACATCCCAAGGTGTAGGCACAACATCGTCTCATGTTGAAGGCACTCAAGATGGTATGCAATTCACACAATATTTTTGATGCTCCTAGAATTGTTAAATATAGAAAGCTAAAATATTTGATTTATATTGATACTAACATTTTGCAAGCAATGCCTAACAAGATTCCCAAGCGTACTTGTCAAAGAAATGTTAATCATATTTGGAGATCATTTTTTGAGAATTTAAACATGACAGGAAGATGTCAACTATTTGTTGAAATGATGAGAAATCTAAAATTTAGGCCCATCATGAAGATTCTTGGGCTAAGAATGATGGATGAGTCAAGTGAAAAATATATTGTAAAGAATCTAATGACTGCATATGAGAGTGCGGGTTCTACATCACACATGAAAGATAGTAATGTCACATGACATGTACTTAGATCAATGATAGTAAGCACTCAAATGAAAAAATATCGACTCATTAGAAAGATAAGAAAAATATTGAAAATAAGTAGAAAGTCTCTAATGAGAGCCCTAGGAAGGCGTCAAAGAGTGGAAGATCCAAATAGAAATGAGTTATGGGCATTTTCTGGTAGACTACCGCATAAAGATAATGCAATTGTTGAAGCTTTGAAATCCTTAATTGAAGAATTTTGGAAGAATAATACACAGGTATCTCCTAATCAAAGAGATGTTGTAAGGAGGATTGGTAGTCAAATTCATGTTCCACATCCAAAACAGTTTTTGATTCAACTCAGACATAATTCTTTGCAAAATTTATGCATATGTATTCTCAAATTAAAATTAGTCAGAGATATTTTGAAATGTGTAAAACTTTTTATGTGAAGATAAATCACACATGCAAAACTTGTTTTTTGTAGGGTACATATTGAATTTTCTAACCATTTTAAAGTTTATAGGAATATATGTGTAGATTTGCACTCTAACAATGTTTTGCAAGATTGTAACATAAATGTCCCACCTAGATCTTCAAGGGAATTAATATCTACCATTTTATGTCAAAGAGTGGATGATCAACAATTTTACAAGCTCTCATGCTTGAATGGTACATGCATAGATTTCAGAGGTTTGCAATGTTTGCTAATTTGTCAACATATGGAGAGTACGCATGCAATTGATAATGAAATAGTGGAATTTGGAAAATATAAGACTGTGACATACAATCTAAAAGATGGAAAAGAGGCTAAAAGATGTGATTTAGTAATTGAAAAAATTTCAGTGTATCAGTTCATGGACATTTTTTGTAAAAAAATTATTTATGAGTATGCAAGGCATACACATAGAGTGTGATGGTTGGATATGCAATTCAAGTTATGCAAGGACACATTCCCACTTGATACCATTGTTTTAGTTGTGGACTTTGCAGAGAACTACACACTACAACCATAGAATGAGGTGCAAGCAAAGTATTACAGCTCTCAACATGTTGCTATATTTGTTCATATAGCATTCATGCATGCACCAGATAGTACAGAGGAGAATAGGAAGATATTGAGGGAGTATCATTTTTTATATCAGAGATGATTGCTCACATTCTATAGAGTTTGTACATGGTTGCTTTCAACTATTTTATGGTCATTTGGAAAACAGGGGCTTAAAATATCATCAACATATCATATGGTCAGATAATTGTGCATCACAATTCAGAAATTCTTGGATGTTTTATTGGTTGTGTAGGATGCATAAGATTACTGGAATTCAATATATGTAGAATTTCATAGAGGCCGATCATGGAAAGGGAGAGCACAATGGTGTAAGTGCATGTATTAAAAGAGCCTTAGCACGTGAAGAATTAAAGTACAAAGAGAAAGAAACATTGTCAGATGCGAGATGTATTATCTAGTGGTGTAATGCTACAATGGGTCTAGGTAATGAAGGTGAGTCTATAGTTTGTAGATTTTTTTGGTTGATGGATGAAACTAACATTGCACCATATGAGGATTGTTGTACATTAATAGGATCGAGTGAGCTACACTCTTTTAGAAGTTGTAATGCAGGTTCATGGAGTATCCACACACGACATATGGCATGCTTTTGTTCATCATGTGTAGATGAAGATTGGGATGGGTGTGAGTCAAAAGAATGGGTTGATGAATGGTATACATATATTTTGAGTCCACTTGCCTCCTATCATCCCCATGAATTAGTACAACTGATAGAAATGGAATCATCCATTGACTTTGATCACTTATCTGATCTAGTACAACCAGGTAAAATTTTCCACACAAATAATCTCAAATTTAGTACTTTATCATAAATATTCAATAAACTAATGTCCTCGTTATGTTTATATCATTACAGGCCATGTTTTTGTTGTTATTGTACCTGAAGACAATGAAGAAGGGATAGATTATTATTTGTGTCATTGTGTTGAGGAAAAAAAGAAATTGGATCACTCGGTTATCGATGGTGAAGAATTAGAATACCCTATAGGAGGAGTGGTTGTAACCGGTACATGGCTTAGATGGTATGCTATGAAGAACCCTAGGTTGTGGTTGTTTGAGGATTGGGAGACACACATAAAGATATTTCATTATTCAAACCTCTTCGTTGCATCAAATGTCCACTTGATCAGATATGGGGGAAGGCCAAATAATAAAAATCTTTAGAAGGTTCATGAGTTAGACCACGAGGCAATACTTGAGACAATCAAGGGTAGGGCAGACCCAATTGGTTCATTAGACTAAATGGAGATACAAAATATCATAACATGTCAAATTATATAGCACTGTAAATTGGGTGGACTGTAAATTGCTCATGCATTACCCCATATGTATAGTGGGAAGTTTGTAAGATTTAATGACAACATTTCTCTTCTATTTTTTGGGGAAATACCGGAAGCTTTTCTCTACTCAGCTCTTTCCTCCAGTGCTCCTATTGAGTTGAGTTGTAAAAATATTTCTCATTATTAATAAAAAAAAACTTTATGTTGTTATGCCAATCTTATAACAAACAGATTCTTATAATATAAATCTTATAACAAACAGATTCTTTAGGCATAATCTAGAGCAGTAGAAAACCCTTCCACGTGACTAAATTAATTAAACTCCAAGTTATTAAAATGAGAGATCTATACAATAACCACATCCTTATAATAGAAATCTTATAACATAGATTTTTCATAGCATACATAGCATAATGTATGATAATAACCATAAACTATATTCATAATGTAACATACATAGCATAATTCATATATTCTTTACATACACCAAGATCCCAGTTCAGCATTAACTTCCACACATTCAGTTCACAGTCACTTCTACCTCAAAACATCCAAACAAGCCCATTTTAACATAAACCCAAGCCAAAACCAACTTCTAAACAAGCCTGGCATAAACACCACATACAAAAAACCTAAAATCTTCCAACAAAACCTAACCTACAGTAGTACGAAACTTGGTAAAAAACCTTACTTCCTTCAGAAGCAACATGCCTAGCCAGCTCTCCAAGAAGAATGAACTTGACAGCAATCTCAATTTCTCTGGAGGAAAGCGTCATGATCTTGTTATATTTCATAAGAGAAGCATCCTTAGGAGTAATCTTATCAAAAATATCAATCATGAAGCTCTCCATGATATCCATGGCAGCACTGGATATTCCCTTGGAGGGATGCACTTATTTCAACACCTTGTATTCTCAGATTTCATTTCTTTGACTGATGAATCCTTTGTGGGCTTGAACATCACTTTCTTTTCTTTTCTCAGCTTTGGAGAATCCTTTAATTCATTCTCTCCTTTCATACCATCTTCTTTAAGACTCCACACCTTAGGTTTCCTTCAGCAACTCCATATCGACCATATAAAATAAGTTCTTGGTTCATGCTTGTTTAAGCTTGCCAATTAGTCTGACCATCAATGAAATTCTTGATCACCTCTTCAAAATGTGATCAAAGTATTTGAATACCCTTTTTCAAGTTGAATAACATATGTCAAAACAAAAATGATGTTTTTTGGAACATCACACCTTAAAATTGTTGATTCATGTTTCCCAACTAGGCCTAATAGGCTCAATTAACAAAGTAACCCTATTAAGGACTCACTCCTAGACCTTGCCACTTTCAACAGTGTCTTAAAATGATTCTAATTAGAGGATTCTACCATCAATTTGAATATTTGACACTTGTAGATGTAAAAGCCCCAAATTGGTCCCAAAACCCCCTAGAAACTAGGGCTCACCCAATGTCTTGTCTCCCAACACCATAGAAATTGAACCAAAGTTGATTCACCATCATTTGACCATCCTATGATGGATTCATGCATAAAATACCCCCCTCCAAAGGCTAGAACGTCTACTAATGTACCCTTGCACCAATTTCATGACCCTTATGCACCCTTCAAACTCATCAAACTCCTTCAATCACTCTCAACTTGCAAACTCTTCTTCTTTCCTACATGTCATTAGATTTATATTGTACATGTTAGATATGCTCATTCCATGAAATTTAGGCCTTTACTTTCATGGGATGAGACTCATCTTTCTTGATGCTGAAATCATTTGATGTGGCTATATATGATATGTATGATGTACTTTACAAAGTGTTTTATGATTATCTAATTTCAACTTATTATATAATGCAACCAAGTGTCAACATAGTCATTATATATGGTATGTTTTACTTTTTTTTTTTTAGAACTAATGCTTCAAGTGAATCTAAATTTAGTTGTTATAAAGATGAGATGTTAGTGAATGACTTCTTGCTAATACTACTCTTCCACCAGATCCAGATTTCAACCCTTTTGTGGATCTACAGGCGCAATTGCAATCCCATAGGATTGGCCAAGAAAAAACTATGATTGTATATCAATTGATTATAAAATGTTTAGTTGAGGAGAAAATATTGCAATGATCAAGAAGAAAATGAAATCAAGCCTCAAATTGGTTCATTAGTAGGCAAAGAATTTGGTCATGCACTTCATTCTAGCACCACAAATATTTCTATTAGAAATGCCTATTTGTCAATGGCCTTGCATTTATGGGACTTGGGAAACTAGGTTACTCATGTTGGGCATTATCCCTGAAATGTAAGTTCATTGCCACCTTTGGCAAGGCAGTCTCACTCCTCATTTTACAACAAAGGGCAGCCATCTATGGTCCAAGGTTTTAATTCAGCTAAAAAGTGGAGAGCTTCTCAAGGTATTGATCTCTTTCTTAGAGAAGTTCTTGATTCATCTCAAGGTTCTCGTTTAGGTGACCAACTCCTTGGAGGTCCACAAATAGACCTATTAATTTTCCAAATTGGTAAAAGGGTAGATGCAATTTTGGAAAGAGTATCCCAATTCAAGAGAAATAGAAATTCTAGTGACCATGAAGTTATTGTAGATCCAATAGGTGTATCCCCTCCACTGACAAATATAACTACTTCCAAAGACTTGAGTTTAAATGGAGACTGTCTGTTCCCAAACATGCCCTAGTTGAGCATATGAACTAGGTTACTCGTGGCATTATCCTTGAAATGTAAGTTCATTGCCACCTTTGGCAAGGCAGTCTCACTCCTCATTTTACAACAAAGGGCAGCCATCTATGGTCCAAGGTTTTAATTTAGCTAACAAGTGGAGAGCTTCTATTAAGAATGAAAATATTAAGGAATTGCATGATATATTACTCCATGGTGCAAGGAATATTCTTGATGAACATGGGATTATAGCTACATCTATTCAATATACAGAGGAAGATATAAAAATCTTCTTAATAGAGAGATTAATGTTAGAGAAAAGGACATTTCAGAAGAAAATGGTTATCTTGGTGCCATCCAAGGTATGCCAATCACTCAAGATGAAGAGACAAAGCCCACAGTTAATGGGAAAGAGTGGGAAGAGCTTCTTGGACCCATGATAGAAGTTACAGATAAGGAGGAAGATCTAGGAAGTGGAAAGCGGCAAAGGAAAGAAGTAAGATATACGTGTGAGCCAATGTCAGATGATGATTATGAGTACTCACCATCTGCTAGTAGCTCAAGTAGTGACAGAAGCTCTTCAGTGTACATGTACACTGACACAAAAAATTCAGATAGAGAAGTAACAAGTGCTGTGAAATTATCCACATAGCAATGTGAAATGAAGCTTCACATTAGTTCATTAGTAGGTAAAGAATTTGGTCATGCACTTCATTCTAGCACCAGAAATATTTCTATTAGAAATGCCTATTCATCAATAGCCTTGTATTTATAGGACTTGGGAAACTAGGTTACTCATGTTGGGCATTATCCCTGAAATGTAAGTTCATTGCCACCTTTGGCAAGGTAGTCTCATTCCTCATTTTACAACAAAGGGCAGTCATCTATGGTCCAAGGTTTTAATTTAGCTAACAAGTGGAGAGCTTCTCAACGTACTGATCTCTTTCATAGAGAAGTTCTTGATTCATTTCAAGGTTCTCGTTTAGGTGACCAACTCCTTGGAGGTCCACAAATAGACCCATTAATTTCCTAAATTGGTAAAAGGGTAGATGCAATTTTGGAAAGAGTATCCCAATTGAAGAGAAATGGAAATTCTAGTGACCATGAACTTAGTGCCGATCCAATGGGTGTATCTCCTCCACTGACAAATATAACTACTTCCAGAGACTTGAGTTTAAATGGAGAATGTATATTCCCAAACATGCCCCAGTCAAGCAGATGAACCAAATGTTGCTTGAGTAAAGAAGATAGTAGTTTATTAAAGCATCTACATTATCCCACTTGCTATTAGTTACTACTTTTTGAGCGGCTTGCCAGCTACTTCTGTTCGGGATTTCTATAATATATAATGTCCTCATGCAAGTACATGCCAATGTTTGTAAACATTTTCTCTTGTAAAGGGTTAGTGAGAAATATCAAAAAAAATTTCTTGCATGGATCTGTAATGTTGTAACATCAATCTATCTATTCCAATAGCTTTGAATGGCTAGGTAAATGCTAATGGAAACCTCATTCACCATGCACAGTCGTTTGATCACCGTCGATGACTCTATGCTAAAGTGTCCCTCAAGGTCCCTTGAGCATGAAATAAATGATCTTTGTGGGGTTGTATCTCAAAGCTTGTGTGAGGTAGCATGGATCTATCAATTTTTACGAGATCCTATTTCTGAGGCCTACAAAAGCCTATCTCGGTTTTTAGAGATTCAAGTTCGTTTAAAATCGGCAAAACATTCATAGTTGATGTCAGAACTCACAGTGTTCCTTAGTTCAAACGGCCAACATTGCGTATCTTTCCAACCGTTGGTTGTAGCATTGATCTATTTGTTCCCACAACTCCAAATGGCCAGGTAAACGCTAGTGGCAACCTCATTCGGCATGCAGAGTCATTTGATCCCTGTCGATGACTCCGTACTGAAGTTTCCCTCAAGGTCCCTTGAGCATGAAATTAATGATCTTTGCGGGGTCATATCTCGAAGCTCATGTGAGGTAGGATGGATCCATCAATTTTTATGGGACCGTGTTGCTAGGGCCTACAAAAGCCTATCTCAGTTTTTAGAGATTCAATTTTTAAAAAAATTGGCAACACATTCTTGGTCGATGTCAAAACTCACAATGTTCCTCAGTACAAATGGCCAACATTGCATATCTTTTCAACCGTCGATCGTAGCATCAATCTGTCTGTTCCAACAGCTCCGAATGGACTAGTAAATGCTATAGGCCACCTTGTTCGACATGCATAGTCAATCGATCCCTAACGATGACTCTGTGTTGAAGTGTCCCTCAAGGTCCCTTCAGCATGGAATCAGTGATCTTTGCGGGGTCGTATCTCAGAGCTCGTGTGAGGTAGCATGGATCTGTCAACTGGTACGGGGCTATGTTGTTGGGACCTACAAAATCCTATCTTGGTTTTTAGAGATTCAACTTCATTTAAAATCAGCAACACATTCTTGGTTGATGCCAGAAGTCAAAGTGTTCCTCAGTTCAAACAGCCAAGGTTGTGTATCTTTCCAACCATCGGTCGTAGCATCGAACCGTCTATTCCAACACCTTCGAATGGCCAAGTAAATGCTAGTGGACACCTCATTCAGCATGCATAGTCATTCGATTCCCGCCGACGACTCTGTGCCAAAGTGTCCCTCAAGGTCCCTTCAGCATGAAATTGGCGATCTTTGCGGGTTCATATCTCAGAGCTTGTGCAATGTAGAATCGATCCGTCAGGTGCTACAGGACCATGTTTTCAGGGCCTACAAAATTATGTCTTGGTTTTGAGATATTCAAATTTATTTAAAATCAGCAACACATTCTTGGTCGATGCCAGAACTCATAGTGTTCCTCAGTTCAAATAGCCAACATTGCGTATCTTTCCAACTGTCGGTCGTAGCATCAAACCATCTGTTCCAACAACTCCCAATGGTCAGGTAAACACTAGTGAAAACCTCATTTGGCACACATAGTCATTCAATCCCTACCGACGACTCCATGCTAAAGTGTCCCTCAAGGTCCCTACAACATGAAATGAGTGATCTTTGCAGGGTTATATCTCAGAGCTTGTGCAAGGTACAATTGATCCCTTAGGTGCTAAGGGACCATGTTGTCATGGCTTACAAAATCCTATCTCATTTTTAGAGATTCAACTTCCTTTAAAATCGGTAACACATTCTCGGTTGATGTCAGAACTCACAGTGTTCCTTAGTTTAAACGGCGAATGTTGCGTATCTTTCCAATCATCGGTCATAGCATCAATCTGTCTATTCCAAGAGTTCTGAATGGCTGGGTAAACACTACTGGCAACCTCATTTGGTACACATAGTCATTCGATCCCTGTCGATGACTCTGTGCCGAAGTGTCCCTCAAGGTCCCTTCAACATGAAATTGGTGATCTTTGCGGGGTCATATCTCAGAGATCATGCAAGGTAGAATCAATCTATTAGGTGCTACAAGACCATGTTGTCAAGGCCTACAAAAGCCTATCTTAGTTTTTAGAGATTCAGCTTCATTTAAAATTGACAACACATTCTCGGTCGATGCCAGAACTCAGTCTTCCTCAGTTCAAACAGCCAACATTGTGGATCTTTCCAACCATCGGTCGTAGCATCAAACCATCTATTCCAATAGCTCCAAATGGCCAGGTAAATGCTATTGGAAACCTCATTTGGCACACACAATCATTCGATCTCCGCTGACGACTCCGTGTTGAAGTGTCCCTCAAGGTCCCTTCAACATGAAATCAATGATCTTTGCAGGGTCATACCTTACAGCTCATGCAAGGTAGAATTGATCTATAAGGTGCTATGAGACCATGTTGTTGGGGCCTACAAAAGCCTATCTTAGTTTTCAAAGATTCAAGTTCATTTAAAATTGGCAACACATTCTCGGTCAATGTCAGATCTCACAGTGTTCCTCAATTCAAACGGCCAACGTTTCATATCTTTCCAACCATCGGTTGTAGCATCAATCTATGTGTTCCAATAGCTCCAAATGGCTGGGTAAACACTATTGGCAATCTCATTTGGCACGCACAGTTGTTTGATCCCCACCGACGACTCTATGCTAAAGTATCCCTGAAGGTCCCTTCAGCATGAAATCAGAGATCTTTGCGGGGTCGTATCTTAGATCTTGTGCAAGGTAGCATGGATCTATCATTTGCTATGGGATAGTGTTGTCGGGGCCTCAAAAAGCCTATCTCAATTTTCAGAGATTCAACTTCATTTAAAATTGACAACACATTCTCGGTCGATGTTAGAACTCACAGTGTTCCTCAATTCAAATGGTCAACATTGCGTATCTTTCCAGTCGTCGGTTGTAGCATCGATCTGACTATTCCAATAGCTCCAGATGCCCGGGTAAATGCTATTGGCAACCTTGTTTGGTATGCACAGTCATTCAATCCCTGCCGATGACTATGTGCTGAAGTGTCCCTCAAGGTCCCTTTAGCATGAAATTGGCAATCTTTGTGGGGTCATATCTCAAAGCTCATGTGAGGTAGAATTGATCCATCAGGTGCTATGGGACTATGTTGTTGGGGCCTAGAAAATCCTATCTCTATTTTGAGAGATTCAACTTCGTTTAAAATCGGTGACACATTCTCGGTCGATGCTAGAACTCAAAGTGTTCCTCAGTTCAAATGGCCAACGTTGTGTATCTTTCCAACCATCGGTCGTAGCATCAAATCATCTTTTCCAACAACTTTGAATGGCTGGGCAAATGCTAGTGGCCACCTCGTTCAACATGCATAGTTGTTCAATCCCCACCGATGACTTCATGCTGAAGTGTCCCTCAAGGTCCCTTCAACATGAAATTGGCAATCTTTGTGGGGTCATATCTCGAAGCTCATGGAAGGTAGAATCGATCTGTCAAGTGCTACAGGACCATGTTGTTGGGGTCTACAAAATCCTATCTCAATTTTGAGAGATTCAACTTCATTTAAAATTGACAATACATTCTTAGTCAATGCCAGAACTCATAGTGTTCCTCAATCCAAACGACCAACATTGCGTATCATTCCAACCCTCGATCGTAGCATCGAATCGTCTATCCCAACAGCTACAAATGGCTGGTTAAACACTAGTGGACACCTCATTCAGCACACACAGTCATTCGATCCTCGTCGACAACTCAATACTAAAGTGTCCCTCAAGGTCCCTTCAACATGAAATCAATGATCTTTGCGGGGTCATATCTCAGAGCTCGTGCAAGGTAGAATTGATCTATCAGGTGCTATGAGAGTGTGTTGTCGGAGCCTACAAAAGCTTGTCTCAATTTTTAGAGATTCAACTTCATTTAAATTTGGCAACACATTCTTGGTCGATGTCAAAACTCAAAGTGTTCCTCAATTCAAATGACCAACATTGCGTATCTTTCCAACCATTGGTCATAGCATCGAACCATCTATTCCAATAGCTCTGTATGGCCAAGTAAATGCTAGTGGAAACCTCATTCGCCATGCATAGTCATTCAATCCCCACCGATGACTCCTTGCTGAAGTGTCCCTCAAGGTCCCTTCAATATGAAATTAATGATCTTTGCAAGGTCATATCTCAGATCTTGTGCGAGGTAGAATCAATTAGTCAGGTGCTACGGGACCATGTTGCCAAGGCCTACAAAAGTTTGTCTCAGTTTTCAGAGATTCAACTTCATTTAAACTCAGCAACACATTCTCGGTCGATGTCAAAACTCAAAGTGTTCCTCAGTTCAAATAGCCAATGTTGTGTATCCTTCCAACCATTACTCGTAGCAATGAACCATCTACTCCAATAGCTTTGAATGGTTGGGTAAACGCTAGTGGCAACCTCATTTGGCATGCACAATCATTCGATCCTTGCTGACGACTCTAGGCCAAAGTGTCCTTCAAGGTCCCAAATGCATGAAATCATCGATCTTTGTGGGTCATATCTCAGAGCTTGTGCAACATAGAATCAATCCATCAGGTGCTACGGGACCATGTTGTCGAGGCCTACAATAGTCTGTCTCAGTTTTTAGAGATTCAAGTTCATTTAAAATTGGCAAGACAGTCTCGGTCGATGTTAGAACTCAAAGTGTTCCTCAGTTCAAACAACCAATGTTGTGTATCTTTCCAATTGTCGGTCATAGCATCAAACTGTCTGTTCCAATAGCTCTGAATGGTCGGGTAAATGATAGTGGAAACCTCATTCACCACGCACAGTCGTTCACCACCCACCAATGATTCTGTGCTGAAGTGTCCGTCAAGGTCCCTTCGGCATGAAATGGGTGATCTTTGAGGGGTCATATCTTAGAGCTCGTGCAATGTAGAATTGATCTGTCAGTTGCTACGAGACCGTGTTGTTGAGGCCTACAAAAGCCTATCTCTATTTTCAAAGATTCAAGTTCGTTTAAAATTGGCAACACATTCTTGGTCGATGTCAGAACTCAAAGTGTTCCTTACTTCAAATGGCCAATGTTACGTATCTTTCCAGTCATCGGTTGTAGCATCGAATTGTCTATTCCAATAGCTTTGAATGGATGGGTAAATGCTAGTGGCAACCTCATTCACCACGCACAGTCATTTGATCCCCACCGACAACTCCAGGCTGAAGTGTCCCTCAAGGTCCCAAATGCATGAAATCAACAATCTTTGTGGGGTCATAGCTCAGAGCTCGTGCAAGGTAGCATGGACCCATCAGGTGCTACAGGACCGTGTTGCTGAGGCCTACAATACCCTATCTCAATTTTTATAGATTCAACTTTGTTTATATTTGGCAACATATTCTCGGTCGATGTCAGAACTCATAGTGTTCCTCAGTGGAAAACGGTCAACGTTGCATATATTTCCAACCGTCAGTTGTAGCATTGAACTATCTATTCCGACAGCTCCGACTAGTCGGGTAAACACTATGGGCAACCTCATTTTCCAAATAGTTGTTCGATCCCCGACGATGACTCCATGCCGAAGTGTCCCTCAAGGTCCCTTCAACATGAAATTAGTGATCTTTGCGGGGTTATATCTCAGAGCTCGTGTGAGGTAGAATCAATCTATTAGTTGCTACGGGACCATGTTGTTGGGGTCTACAAAAGTTTGTCTCAATTTTTAGAGATTCAACTTCGTTTAAAATAGGCAACACAGTCTCAGTCAATGTCAAAACTTAAAGTGTTCCTTAGTTCAAACGGCCAATGTTGCGTATCTTTCCAACCGTCGGTCGTAGCACCGAACCATTTGTCCCAACAACTTTGAATGGTCGGATAAATGCTACTGACAACCCTTTTTGGCATACATAGTCATTTGAACGACACTGACAACACCGGGGTGAGCAGTAGGATGAGTGCAAATATGTATTCTAGTGTTTGTCATTAACAATCAGTCATTTAGGGGACAATTGGAAGTTAGTTTGTAAAATCATAAGGTTGCACATCCACATATGTCATAGTAATCTTATTAATAAAAGAACTCTTGCCAACATTAGGGTACCCACATATCAAAATAGGCCTGGTATTGGGTTCAATAGATGGCAACCTTGCTATATGCTACCTCACCCATTTGAGGTCATGTCTTTATATTGTGACTATCCCGTGGAATAGGGAACAGACCAATGAATATAAATGTTTGATTCCAAGTGATCTTGGATAGATTGTGATGTAGAAATATTGCCTTATATTATACTTATATATTTTTGCATTCATTTCATTACTTTTTTTATTATTACAGTCAAGGAATTGACTGTTATTGAGGATAGTGACTAGCATTTGTAGCACAGTCAACAAGTTAAACATATACTGATAAACATACAAGCATAACTATAAGGCATGGGAAATTTACAAAGCATAAGACATCCACATAAACATAAATTAGTATACATCAATACACCAAACACATGAATTACATACCTAAAACATTAAAAAAAAAATATTCATAGGGAATGAAGCCAAATATATATGTCCAATAATGTCATACATTGAATATATTCAATACAGTAAAACTGGCTTCCTCAAAGCCAAATGGATGTACAACTTATCACTTATACAATATACAAAAAATATGTCCACTAATGCCATATAGGCATACAATCCATATCCCTAATCTAGTCCTTTCCCACTATGGGAAGAAAACAAATCCTGAGCTATCTTCGATCATCATGTCGATGGAGATGCAGTGGATGTTGTAGTCTTCCAAGTGCACTCACTCGTCCTCCTGTCTAGACTCTTCTGTAGCTCGACCTGATAAAATCAAAATTTAGATAGAGATAACTAATATACATCAAAATTAAATTATACAATGACATAAAATTGAATATTCGCTTACCGCTAGCAAATAGTTACTGTGTTCATCCATCAAAGGCGCATGCTAGCGATCTGGAGTAATAAGTCCCTACAACAATGATCAAAATAATAATTAAAATACATAAATGAATATCATTATAAAATTCAATACAAACTATTAAAATAATAATTAAAGTTAAGTGATCTCTTCCATACCTCAGTCAGTGCTTTAGAACTAGCTATTGTTGTAGCTACTCCATGATCCAAAGTATCACAGACAGAAGGAGGAGTCTCTGATGTCAAAAGCTGAAAATGAAACAAAAAATGTATTATGCAGTTATCAAGATTACATATATTTTTTACAACCCTACTAATGAGTAAATGATACCTTCGTGAAGGTTCCACCGCATCCTCTGGTGTGCAGTGTTGAAGTCGAAGCTCCAACATTCAACTAGTGCACATGTACATGGAAAATTATAAGATAACCATTCATATAAGAACGTACTACTGACATGTTAATTATAATTCATTATTACATATATACCTGTGGATTCAATGGTGACCTCACAAACCCAGGTGAAAGAATGTAATCATTGTGCCTCTGGATTTTGATCATAACTTGTCTAGTAATTTAGTCATTAATTAATTAATTAATTAAATATAATCAAGTAAATCAAATTAATATGAAAATAAAGATACCTCAAGGAAAGTTGCACAATGCCCTTCGTTGTCTATTGTGAACGTCGATGGTCCACCAGTGCACATCTAATGCACATGCACAATAAGTTATGATACAATTATTCATATAATTACATAATAATCAAATATGTTAATTAAAATATTTTATTTGATACATACTTGTGGAATTGACGATGATGTGTAAAAGGAAACATTAGGATCATTGCCACTTCCACTGCCACCGCCACTACCACTGACACTCTTGCCCTGAATTTCATCATAAACAATAGATACTAAATTAAATAGTTATTCTTTTATAAATGAAATATGATCAAAGCAATTTAATGAACTTGGAAATATTTACCTATGTGTCAATGCCAAATGTCGTATTTAGAAAGCTATCAGTCGTCATTCCAGAATCCTCTTCCTCTCTCTCGCTAGTACCAAATGTGCACAAGCATCCACATGACCGAAAAACATGCCCCCTCGAGGATTGACCATAGTCACCCTCAACTAAAGGAGTGGCACACTGAATGAGAGTCTGTGTCAGAGCACTAATCGTGCCTAGTGTGTCTGTCTCTACATGTTCCTTCACAATAGAAGGAATGCTAACATGATCCACCTGTGACTTGCCAATATAAGTCCTAGGTGCTTTAGGGTCACGATGTGCCCCCTCTCGATCAAATGATGACCCCCCTCCTCTACCTTGAGAATCTAAAATGTCAAAATAATTTGGCACCTCCTTGAGTACGAACTCGCAATAGAGTTTCTTCAAGAAATATATAGGAACCTCATGATTGTTACAAGGAGCTGAATCAAAGACCATCCACCATCTCTCCCAAAAATTGTTTTTAATATCCTCATTTATGTACCAATGAATTGGGAACCTCCTTGTTGTAGTTCTAAGAGTATTTGTGTCCCTTGGTTTTTTAAATAGCTAGCAAATGTCATCTTTTGTGATTTTTTTCTTTTTTATGTCCACATAAGATAATTTATTTGCATAATATTGTTTTTGTTCTGCTCTTTTATCCCACCATAAATTAATTTTCCCACTAACCGCACTTACGTGGGTCAAGATTTCTTCCAATGATTTTGCAAGTCTTTCCCTTCTGGGATTTGTACCACTACAATCTTTTAACCTATTAATTAAAGATTCTAATTTTTTTTTCCCTCTTTCAATTTGGTTCATCAAATTTTGTTGTGTTCCAGGAAGAGGTTTCTCGATTGGTGGAGGCAATTGAGGTTCATTTTCTTCATTCAGTTCTTCATTTGGTTCTTCATGAGGAGACAAAGGTTTTGGTGGAGAGTTTGGTTGAGGGAGATTATTTCTTCCTAGTAATTTAAAAAACTACATTTTAAAATATTCATTATACAACAAATTTAAACAAAAACAAATTTAAACAAAACAAATTGTAACAAAACTAAAAATTTAAAACAAATAAGAGGCATGGGTTGTAAAAACACTTACCTCTTCTTCTGGATCAAACTTGATGACATCGTGGAGCCATTTAATGGATGGATGAATAAAAACAATCGATTCACAACCCAAAATAGTAGGGCGTGCGCGCTTTAGAATCCCTTCTTAGCTAAAAATGCAGGTTTCCGAAAGCAAAATGAGCTTTCAAACCCACACAACAAGCTTTAAGAGGGTTTTTTCAAAGGGTGTGTGCCCTATAGGATGTACGCCCTTTGAAAAATACTAAAAAAGTGTTTTCCAAAGTGCGTACACCCTATAGGGCGCACGCGCTTTGGTTTGGATTGCCCAATCCTAAGGCTTGGGCAACCCAAGCCATAGGGCGTGCACCCTATAGGGGTCACACGCTTTGGTTTGGATTGCCCAATTCTAAGGCTTGGGCAACCCAAGCCATAGGGCATGCACCCTATAGGGTGCACGCCCTTTAGTGTGTGCGCACTATGCATGATGGGGGGCCAAAAAAAAAAGTGGCATCTTTTTGGTCCCCCATCTTTGTGCACTTACCCTCCAAACAATTGTAGAACAATTCAAGGCTGCTACAACATACTCTGCTTCTGCTATTGACTGAGAAATATAATTTTGTTTCTTGCTTGTCTAGGTGACAATTCTATCACCAAGAAACACTGCTCCACCTAATGTACTCTTTCTATCATCAACACATCCAGCCCAATCTGCATCAGTGTACACATGAAGCTCAACATTTTTTGAATTAGGATACCATAGACCATAATGTATAGTGCCCTGCAAGTATCTGAATATTCTTTTTACTACCATGAGGTGACTTTGCTTAGGTTCTACTGCAAATCTTCCAACTATGCCAACAACATTGGAAATATTAAGTCTAGTCTGAGTAAGATATATAAGTTTACCAATCATAGACTTATACAATGTTATATCTACTACTGGTGAGTCATCTTCTTTTGTAATCTTGCATCCAGTGATCATAGGTGTTCCTATTGGCTTCCAATCATCCATCTTGAATTTATTCAGTATCTCTTTCACATATTTGGACTGATTAATAAAAAATTCCTTTTTCTGTCTGCTACACATTTAGTCCTAAAAAGTATTTGATAGGACCAATCATACTCATCTCAAACTCATTCTGCATTTCTTTGGCAAATTATGCACTTAGTTTGTCATTACCTCCGAAGATAATGTCATCAATAAATATAGCTACAAGTAGTAGACCTTCATATGTCTCTCTAATGAATAGATTACAATCTTCTGCTCCTTTCTTGAATCCAATCTTTGTTTGATATCCATCTAGTCTTTCATACCATGCTCTAGGGGCTTGCTTAAGTCCATAGAGGGCCTTCTTCAATCTGCATACCATATCAGGTTTGTCTGATAAGATGAATCCTTCTGGCTACTCAATGTATACTTCTTCTTTCAAATCTCCATTCAAGAATGTTGACTTGACATCCATCTGATATACTTTGAAGTTTTTGACTGTAGCATAAGCTAGAAACAACTTAATAGCTTCTAATCTACTCATAGGTGCAAATGTGTCTGAATAATCAATGCCTTCTCTTTATGCATATCCCTTACATACTAGACTTTCTTTATTTCTTACTACTGTACCATCTTCATTCATCTTGTTTCTGAATATCCATTTTGTTCCAATCACATTCTTGTCACTAGGTCTTGGGACCAGTTCCCAAGTGTCATCCTTAACAATCTGATCAAGTTATTCTTTCATATCATCATGCCAATTTGAATCATTACATGCATCTTCAACACTTAAAGGTTCAATCGGAGATAGTAAACATACCACTTCATTGCTAGCTGAGTTCTTTGCTTGTGATCTTGTTAAGACTTTGTCGCTCTGATCTCCAATGATGTCTTTCTTGGAATTATTTCTAGATGTAAACTTTGGAACTTTAGGTGATGCCGACTCATCAGCCTTAGGAGTTTCTTCTTCACTTGTCTCAGGGTCATTAAACAATACATCAATACTGTCAAACATTTCTTTAATAACTATCTCACTAGTGGAGGGTCCAAGTTCTTCTTCAATCATGGGAGAGTAATCATGATATCTTTCTTGAACCATGAACTTTTCATCAATCTTAACATGAGCACTTTCAATGATCTTTTTCAATCTTAAATTGAAACATATATAAGCTTTACTTTTAGTAGAGTAACCAAGGAAAATACCTTCATCACTTCTTGCATCAAACTTGCCTACTGCTTCATCCCTCTAGTTGTAGCACTTTCTTCCAAAGATTCTAAAGTATTTTACTATGGGAACATTACCAAACCATAGCTCATATGGTGTTTTGTCAGTGCCTAGCCTTAATTGAATTCTATTGATGGTGTAGACTATTGTATTGACCGCATCTCTTTAATAGGTGTGTGCAACTTTTCCTTCAATCATGATGGTGTGCGCTGTATCAAGGATGATCCTATTCCTTCTCTCTGCAATTCTATTTTTCTAAGAGGTTATAGGTGCACTTAACTGTCTCTTTATGCCATGTTCTTTGCAGTACTCATAGAATCTGTTAGAGATGAATTCTCCTCCTCTATCCGATTTCAAACATTTTATCTTTAGTCCAGATTCATTCTCAACCTTAACTTTGAATATTTTGAACTTCTCAAATGCTTTTGACTTATCTTTTAAGAATGCAACCCACATCATCCTAGTATAATCATCAACAAACAAAATGAAATACCTTTCACCATAGTATGATCTTGTTTGACTTGGACCACATAGGTCTGTGTGAATTAGATCCAACTTGTTCTCTACTGAATTTTGCTTGCTCCTGAATGAATTTCTCACATGCTTTCCCATTATACATTCCTTTCATATAGTATCAACTGACTTTTCTATGCTAGGTAGATCTCTTACTACCTTTACATTGGTTATCTTTACTATGTTATCAAAATTGATATGACATAGTCTTTTATGTCACAACCAATTGTTATCAACTTTAGCAACAAAACAACTTGCTTTTGAATTGAGTTGAAAAACATTACCTCTTTTCTTTGAGCCTAATGCAATAATAACACCATCCTTGTTTTTAATGATGCATTTGTCATCTTTAAAATCCAAATGATAGCCTTTTCCAAGTAACTGTCCAACACTGAGAAGGTTATGTTTCAAATCATCAACATATAGAACATCATCAGTACTATTCTTTCCATCCAAGGTGATGGTTCCTCTACCAACTATTGGTTTAGGAGTGTTGTCTCCAAATCTAACCATACCACCATTGTATTTGTCCAGATGAATAAATCTATCTTTATCACCTGTCATGTGATGTGAACAACAACTATCTATAATCCAGTCTATTCTTATGTCAGCTTGTGAAATCAATGCTAGCTCTTGTCCCTTTTTATCATCTTTGTGATTTGTCTTGTTATTCATTTGTCTACAATAGAAATGAATCCAATTTCTTCTTCACTTGATTCATCATCTGAAACTCCATCTCCAACATAATAGCATTCCTTGGAATACTTAGGCTTGTAATCCTTTTTGAACTTTCTAGCTCTAGTAGGAGACTTAGATGCAAAGTGACCGATTTTATTACATGAAAAGCACTTAAATGGTAATTGACCTTCATATTTTCTTTTTCCTTTCTTTTTTCTTTTGGCAATCATAGAAATGAAATCATAAAGTGTTTTCTCTTCATCATCATCATCAAAATTACTAGAAGTGTTTGTAGATTTCTTACATGAATTGTTGCTTTGAAGGCTGTTTCACTCTTTGGTTCTGTCTTCAATCTTGAAATCTCAAAAGATGAGATTTTTCTAGTCAAGGTCTCTCTTGAAATTATATGTAAGCTACATGGTTTCATCAAGGATGTTGATCTTTCTTTCATAGTCAGGAGTGAGAGTAGTCATTAACTTGTCCATAATGTCCTCTAAAATATCTCCACCATTGTTTCTGATTCTAGCAACTGCTTCATTTATCCTTTGATTGTAAGCTTTTCTATTTTCTTCAGGCAACATCTCTAATGCATTGTATCTTTTCTTCCATGTCTTTCTACGCGCATCTTTTTCTTGTTTGTCTCCTTCAAATATGTCTTCTAGGTGCTTTGATATTTTATCGGTTGTATCTACCTTTTTTATTTTTGAAAACTCACCATCAGATAGGGCACTGATAGGGGCTTCTTTAGGAATAACATTTTGATGAAATAATTCCTTTTGCTTCTCAGTAGCATCATCCTATGCAAGGTCTTCCAAGGAAGGGATCTTGACTGCCTTGATAGTTACATCAAAAACAATGCACAACAAATGATTCACCATCTTGTTCTTCCAATCAAGATAATTCTCTCCATCGAACTTAGGACTTTCTTTTCTGAAGTATGCCATCTGATCAACCTCAAGCTGTTAAACTTTCTCTCCGAGGCACTTGGCTCTAATACCAATTGTTGGGAATAGTCCCAAGAGATAACTGAGAGGGGGGGGGGGGGTGGTGAATTAGTTATCTACAAGATTCAATTCTTTATCCAATTAAGTATACTTAAACATAAAGCATAAACACAATGAAAGAACACATGAACACAACACCAATATTTTGGTTACAGAAAAACCCAAATAGGTAAAAACCCCGGCAGGAATTGACACCCACTAATATTCTGCACTAGTGTATTATGATCCTTAACCCTGTTAGGAGTTTCTTTACAATATATTTAGTATAGTAGACCTGGTCATGGGTTGGACCCTATTAGGAATCTTTTACAATTGTCCCTGTTAGGGGAGAGGACGCATTGTCCAAGAGCACACTGCTCAAAGGGGTGAAGGCTACAACCTTCTATTTAACAAATACACACTATATCTAGATGTTGGTGAACTGTGCTTTGACATGCTGTCTGGATCAGTTCCAATGTATAGCATAAATATTTTACTTGGTCACATTGACCTTCTTCTGATGGCTCAACACTTCGCACACTCTGCTCTGCTCTGCTTAATCAACTATAAACCACACTCAAGCAATCACAAATGACTGCCTATAAATATCTTTCCTCTAAATGATATAATCAAGTCAACCTGTTAGAACCACCTTGAAATCATATTAGAGAAACCATAACAAACTCCAATAAATATTTTGTCAGCTCTACTATGCACGCAACATATTTTGGGACCTGTCTAATAAGATAATTGTAGATGCACGCTACACACTGTCGGCCCTACCAAAACAACTGGATCTTTCTCCTCAAGTTGAATTACTTCATGTGCTCTTAACCAAATATCAATAACTCTCCTCTAAGCTTAAATCCAAGGGCGCATACCTACAGGATAGGCGCAACTCCAGAACCAATAAAATCTATGTCGGCTCTTCTGAACAAACACATGAAACTGCTACTGGTGAATAACGACTGCATAACTTCACTTCTATTGATTATTAGACTATGCATCCATAAGTGAAACATCACTAACATGTCTTCAACATATATCCAAGCATGCAAGGCTCCATGATAACTGTATGGACAACCATACACAGAACACTGTCTGTTACTCTATCAGGAACACTGCTGACACAAGTTGTTCTATAACTGTCTGTACTAACAGTTAACCTCTACACCCATGATATCATGCTGATATCATGTCTGTGTTACATATACTAAAAGCTTACTGCATAAGACTTCCATGCATGTCATTTTCCATATGTTGTCATCAATGACAAACATACAGTCAGTACTGGCCTCCTGGCAAATCTTCAACAAAATCATGCTTCACAACATATATAATTTAAAAAACTATCTGCAAGAACAAAATAAGAAATTAACGCAAAAATGCTTCTCATGCCAAACACCATCTCAAAGCAAGAAGCTACCTTGAGATGATGGAAGTTTCTCCATCCTATGATGTCGCCAACCTCCAAAAATGTAGGTTATAGATTACCCTCAAAAAGTAGCACTAGAGGATGAAATGTAATCCATAAGAGCCCAAGTGAAACATTTTTTCACAGATTATTTTACAAGATAATCAACTATAATGACCTAATGGGTCCCCACGTCAAAATTTTTGACATTGATCCTCACTACAATAGTTTTCAAACCTTTTATCTCCATATACATTACTCAATTTTATTTACACAAAATTACTTCGAAAATGTTGCCTCACTATTGCATGAACCTATATGATCATAACACTGTGGATTCTATCACTCCAACGAATATCAACTGGTCCAATTCTCAACAAGATAATGCACAATCAAATATTATCACACTTTATCATCACCTTGTCAATACCGTTTGCTATGTTATTTATAGGTTTTGAAAGTTCTCAACGCAAATCTTAACTAAATGACATGCCCTTGTCGAGCCTCTCCTAACTCTTCATGAGAAAAGCATAGGAATAGAAGATGCGATTAAATATGGTTCAGAAAACCAATTATATTTTGTGTGAATTAAAAGAGTGTCTGCTTGAGTACTCGCAAGGGAAGGAATCACCACCAAATATTAGCTATGAATATATTTTGCAGTTGAATTCTCATACCCAAAAAAACTTTATGCGCACAACAAACAATGAGAAAAATAAAGTCTCTGGCTTTGGAGCATGGCATGGTTACAATGATCTTTCCCGTGCTAAAACATATCTTCAAACATTTGATTCAAACCATAAAGTGATTAGTCCATAAATGATTATAGGCGCCCCAGATAATGGCTTTATTTATATTCCTGAAAATAATGTATTAATTTTTAATTTAATAATAAAAAATGGTTCCAAAGTCCACAACTTCAACATTTGCAGACAGAAAAGGCTAAAGTTGTGCAAGAACATTGGATTGCATAGAGAGGTATTGACTTGGTGTTAGGAGGATGGAATAATATTCATGCACTGGATCTTCCATTCTTATCACATTCCTCTCCTCAACACACATGTATAGGAGTAGTTACGCTTTGATATCAGTTGTTATAAAAATGTACATAATATTTTTAAATTGATTGTATCAGATTCATGTGACAGGATACATTTAAAAGATTACAAAATGATAGTTGTAAACTGTTCTAGTAGTGGTACAAATAGGTCCAGCAGTTGTACAAACTGTTCCATAACCATATTCAGTAATGGCTAAATAATATAATAATTATTATACATAGAAAGGCCACATGACCGTTGTATGCATCTCTTTGAATGCCTTACTATAAATGACACTGCCATCATAATATTCATAGCCAAAGGTGATCAAGAGTGGAGACTAGTGCATAGAGTCTTCTATTGGAGAATCCAGGCATGTAAAGTATTCTGCATGGGCTTGGAGATAGGAAGTCGTTGTCCTTATTACTGCAAATTTTCCTGCTGTGGTAGCATGATCCATAACATGTCTTGGCCTGTAATATTGTCAATTAGAAATCTTTGTTCTTGAAATGTTACTATCGTTGCATTCCACGAGACTACCTATCTTTGAAGCATTCTGTCAAATAGTTCACATGCTTTTTTTGTGCTTCCAAATTTTTCATGCACATCTACCAGCACATAGGTTACCATAGCTTTTGATTTAATGCACCTTTGTTATGCTCTGATGGATGTTCATACCCTTCTCCTAAGCTCTCATTATATGACAATAGGAAGGATGCTGACAAAGGTTGTTGAATCAAGCTTTATACCGCCAATTGCAATCACTAGAAAGTTTTGTTTGAAGGTTCTTTGATAGGTCAAATCTTGTCTAGTTTTAAATTCCGTGCATACTTTCACTCTACTTAGCATATTTCTAGCACCCTATTTCTGTCCATGAGCTTTATTTTCTATGCATTACCTATTATGTTGTGTATACAATGAGTTTTGTATTAACAAGTACAGTTGGTTACTGCTCAAAATAGTATGCATGTTACCATTATTCCGCATTAATGGTTTTGGGTTCTTGGGTTTATCGAATCTTTGTTTTCAATGAAGCATCAACACCTTGTTTTATGAATGTAAATTCCACCACCTTGCCCATGCGTTCTCTCCTCTTGAAATTACATAACATCTATCAAATATAATTTATACCATTTTTAATTAGGAGCTATTTCCATGAAGATAGGAATTATAATCTTATTATTACATTATTTTACTTATTAGAAAGTGTTAGTAAGTAAATTAGAAAAAAAGATTTTGCTTTCCATGTTAATCATTAATACGTTCATTGTTAGGAATAACATTAGATAGACAAATTATCTTGTACTTAATCTAATTGTTTTTATTTATTTATCTATTTCAATTTATTATTGTTGATCATTATAAGTGAAATTTGTCTTAGATTAAATAAGTTTTTTCTATGTTAAAGAGTAATATGATGTTATTTTTCTATTGTGAAAATTTTGAGTTGCGTATATGCCTGTACAATTGATTTGTGGATCTATACAACACAATTATTTGGAATAGTTAAGGTAGGTATTCTTTTATAGTTTAGTTGGTTATAGGAAACTTATGAATAGATTCGAGGTACTAATCCTACAGAGTACTTTTAACATTTGATTTATTTTACTAATGATAATATTTTGAATAGTTTAGAAATATGAATTTATGGAGAAAAAATGGTTATTCAATCAAAGGAGTTTCACATTAATTTTAGGTTGGCTATTTATTTGACATATTAGGTTAAGATAAATGTAGTTCTACATATAATTTGATATCTAGTATTAAGATAGATAGAAATGTAATTGAAAATGGATTAAGAGTAAATTTTATTTATAGTTGCTCTTTAAGTTATCTTTTATGTTATAGTATGAGTGTTAATACTCTAATTTTGAAGTACGTATTCAGTTAGTAGTTTAGTTACATTATGGATATGTAATGATACATTTGAGAAGTATTGTGTAATTTAGAAATTGAATAATCCTTGTATGTGATTATATTATATTAAAATAATAGTAAAATTTATGTTTATTGATCACATTGTCTTTGTAAGTCGATGTTCATTATACTATGTTATTTCATGTAACTTTTATGTCTTGACTTGATTTCCTATGTATTATAGTCTTGTGAAAGAAAGGATTCATTTTATTGTTATGAGGCCTCACCCCATACCATCATTGTATAGCTGACATTTTCACTTTATGATTTTCATGTTGATACATTATTTTGATATACTAGATTCTTTTGGACAGAGATTTCATATTTTAGATATTATGTGATGATTTTAGATTATGTGGATGATGATATAGGACATACTTATTATGCTTTTGATTTATATAATTCTGAGTATTATTCTATAATTTTATATTGATGCAAGAAATGTGAATCAAGTAAATATGATAATCAATTGAAATATTGTCATGAGTCTTGAACCATGTAAATGATTTATGATATTTGTGATAAATATATTTTTAATAATTTCATGATGTTAAAATTTAAAAAATATTGAGTAAATGCATTCTTGATTATATGATGTTTTGAAATACAATTGGATTATATAATGTATTTTATGTGACCATTAATGTTGCATTATATATATGTTATGGTTTCTTTCTTGTTCTACTGATATTTTGATCTAGTGTGCAGGAAAATTGACCATGGAATTAAAATGAGGGGAAATCAAAGATGGATGTATGTGAAAATCATGTTAAGACAAGGTTAAATCCAAAGAGAGAAATAACCTCATTTTTATACATGCTATCATTGTTAATGCAATGCTTGAATGTATTAATATTGTTGTGTTTATTTTATTTATGCATATGTCCACTTGGCATGCCATATGTGTAGTAATGTGATGTAAATTTATGTGGTGTCAATTGACACTTGTACATGTGAGTTGGCATGGCCAAGTAATTTACATTATTGATTAGTTGTTCACCTTTGTTTCATCTTGTAGTGTCCCTAGGTTAGGTATCTTGGTTGTAGAGCCATGTGAGAGAATGTTATTTTAAATTTTTGTAGTTCAACTCGAAGTAGACTTTTGACGGGTTAAATATAGTCCTAGAGGTTAGCTAGGGTTAAAATAAGATAACCCCATAGGTTCACTTTGGGTTGGGGGTCAAATTTTGACCAATAGGGTGATCATATCTCATTTTTGCCTCTTCTAAAAATACCTTTTTAGAAAGTGACAAATTTGGGATGTGTGCCATGTCTTCCTCTCTTTCAAAATTAAAATTCCCTCTTGTTGGAGAGAGAACAATTGGATAGTGTGTCCAATCATTTTTCAGGTTAGGTAGAATGTTAGGTAGGGTTTTTATTTTAGTGGGATGGAGAGGAATTTGGTAGGTTGATTACCCTCTCTCCAAAGTTGGAGACTTCTAGTGCACTTGGTTGGATTTTGGAGGACTTAGCCAAAGGAAGGAAAAGCTAGTAGGAAGGGAGCTCTTCTCAAGTTTTCATTGTCATAGCTTGGAGCAAGGTTGGTGCTCCTATCATGGAATGCATTGTTTTCTTTTAATGTATTGTATGAGTAAATTTGTGATGTTGTAGTTATTGTATTGTGTTATGTTCCAAGCTTGTTTTCATGGATTCGCAAAGATTTCTTCTCACTATTTTGTTTTTCTTGTCTTTGTTGGGGTGTGCAAAGCTAGATGCACCTTTGGGAGGGAAGAGAGCCTTGAGGGTGAACGGAAAATTGGGAATGCCCAAATAGTGTAGATTCATTTCTCATGGAGGAAGGGGATATGGAATGGATGTATGAGCTCCATGTTGCCATCATATTCTACTACACAGTTGGGGGCCATAAGGGGACTTTATTTTGTATGTGAAATAGAAGGAAGGGTAGTTTTTGTTTATCCTTGTAAAGGAATTGTTAGTATTGTATTGAGCCTTGTTGAAGGAATTGTTCATTTGTCTATGAATTCTCCTATTTTGAGTTCATTTCCACCTTCAGCCCTTTTCATGGGTCCAAGGTGATCCATTGTGAAACCATGGGAAATGAGAATTTTATATGTTTTAAAAAGTTACTGGTTTTGTATGTGTGATGTCTGTTTGTATCCCCATTTATCTTTGTTTTCTCCAAGCTCGGGGGTGGCCATGAAATGGCCTAGGTTGGGAGGTGAGCCTCCATGGTCAAAAGCATGTTTTATTACAGGTTATGTGTAGAAGAAAGGTGTTGTTTTGTTGAAGGAAAATAAGAAATATTGTCTTATTCCTAAAAGAAAAGTTGTAGATTTATTTATTTATTTAGTGTGGTCTATTATCATGAAAATGTATTGAAAGAAAAATTAGGCCATGTAAATGCCTATGTTGTAATTCCATGTTTTGAAAGAGTTGTCAAATGAAAGAGAATAGTATCCCTTGCACTATTATGTTTCAAAAGGAAAAGAAATGAAAGGATACTTCTTGTTGTAACTATTTTATCTCTCCCTTGAATCTCTTGTTGTGTATGTCATCAAATAAAAGGGTTTTGAATTACTTGAAATAAGAGGGCATGTATACATACTATAGTTTAGTAAAGGATAGGAATTTCATTATTTTCATTAAAGAAAAATAAAGTTGATGTTTTTCTTATTTACCCTTGTAAAAAATAAGATAGATTCATTTGTTTAAAGTTTTCATTTCAAAAGATTTATATAGTTAAAAAAATTTCTTCCTTATATTTCAAAAATAATCAAGACTATAATAGTATTTAATCTCTTCTTTCCAAAAAAAAGTTAAAGAACACTTCTCTTCCTATTTGATTCTTGTATAAAAGAAAATGTAGAATGAAAAATCTTGTATATATAGACACACACACACACACACACACACACAGATATATATATATATAGACACACACACACACACACACATATATATATATGTGTGTGTGTGTGTGTGTGTGTGTGTCTCTCTCTCTCTATATATATATATATATCTACATATACATATATATATATGTATATATACATATATATATATATATATATATATATATATATATATGTATATATACATATATATGTGTACATATATATATGTATATATACATATATACATATATATATATACATATATATATATATGTGTATATATATATATGTATATATACATATATACATATATATATGTGTATATATATATGTATATCTATATATATACATATATATATATATACATATACATATATATATGTGTATATATATATATATGTATATATACATATATACATATATATATGTGTATATATATATGTATATCTATATATATACATATATATATATGTATATATACATATATATATATATATATGTATATATGTATATATACATATATATATGTATATATATATGTATATATGTATATATACACATATATATATGTGTGTATATATATATATGTATATATACATATATATATGTGTGTATATATATATATATATGTGTATATATATACATATATATATGTATATATACATGTATGTATGTATATATACATGTATGTATGTATATATACATGTATGTATGTATATATACATGTATGTATGTATATATACATGTATGTATGTATATAT